>JAJOOS010002209.1:0-26754 GCA_029582725.1 Solanum chiquidenum
TTGAGAAATATAGGTAGGGCTGGCCCGTGGGCCAAATAAAAATAATTAAAAAAATATAATATAATATTAAAATTTAAAATTAAAGAGAGTCCAAACTCAAAATCTATTTAATATTTAACTAATTGAAACCACATATAAATTGCATATGAAAATGAAGATGCTAAGACAACCTTGCCACAAGTTGATTCACATATGCTTGATGAAGATGATCATGAAGTGTTGGATACGCCATAGATTTCATGATGTGTTAGATACGCCATAAGTTTCATGATTTTTGTAAAGAGTTCATTTTTAACTTTTTTATGATTGGAATATTGTCTCATTTTTTGTATTTTAATGTGACAAAACAATTAGGTTAATATTTCTATTTAGATATTTATACTTTTATTTGAAAAAAACTTAATAAATATTATAAAGATAATTTTATTTGTGGATTTGATTAACAAGTAGTAACATTAACACCATGTAATATTGTTTTGTCGATATTTATAATAATATTTTTAAATTACAATTTATAATTTATTTTAATAATTATAAAAAATATATAATTTTTAAAAAAGTGGGCTGGCCCGGCAAGCCTGTAGCCCACGTACTTGTGGGCTGGGTCGACCATTTTCTGGCCCACACCAAAAATAGGCTAGCCCGGCCTGACCCGTAAAATATCAAAGCCTGTATGAATTAGCCCGAATGAGATGGACTAGCCCATATTGACAGCTCTACATATATCTTTTAACGTCATGTATAAGTATATGAAACTTGATCTTGGCAAGCTAAACTTCGGACAAAAATATTGAAAATTAGGGCCTGAGACTTGCCAAGTTTTAAGGAAAAAGGTTGAAAGTTTTGGCCTGACTAATTATGGTCAAACTTTAAGCAAAAATATTAGAATTCAATTAGGCAAATGTTATTAGGGGTGTGCAAAAAATGAACTGATCGATAAATCAAATTGAAAAAATGTTATTGGGTTATTGATTTTTTAATGGGTTTATAAAAAAAAGTTATTGGGTTATTGATTCGGTATCGGTTTTTACTATTGGGTTATTGGGTAAACCGATAACCCAATAAGACAGTAATAATTGACTATTTTACCCTTCCTAATTATTAAATATTACTAATAAGTTAATATACAACTAGACACTATAACTATATCAAATTATTAGTACTCTACCCACTTCACACTAGGCCGCTTTACTAGTCTTTTCTGTTTACTGAAAATCTAAAGACTAAAGTAAGGGTTCACAATTGTAGCTATTTGATTTTAGTTTTAGTTTTAATTTTAGTCTTAGTCTTGTTGGAGTATTTGATTTTAGTTTTAGTTTGTGATTGTAGGTTGTAGCATTTGCAAGTTTGTAAAGGTCCGTAATTTGATTAACATAAAAAATTCCATACAATATTTTGGCGGTGACATGTAATTATAGCCTTCGTACTATATTTCTCTTATTGATGCAATTTGTCATTTCTTTCTTGTTTCACTATATCAAAGCATTTAGAGAAGTGGGAAGTCATATAATATTTTACGGACATTTTCTTATTGGGTAAACCGAAAACCGAACCGATAACGGCCAAAAATCGATAAACCGAAAACCGATAAAAAATATCTTATTGATTTGTTATTGGGTTAGCATATTTAAAAACCGATAAACCGAAAACCGATAAAGAATATCTTATTGATTTGTTATTGGGTTAGCATATTTAAAAACCGATAAACTGAATCGATAATATATAAAATCAAACCGAATCAACCAATGGAGACCCTAAATGTTATACCTGAAGCTACTTTGAAATGGCTAAACTTGCAAATTTTTATATTTTGCAACTATAATTTAAATAATAGTCCCGAAATAGTTAGTTATGGACTTGCCATTTGTGGCTTAAAACCTGCCCATTTCTAATTGAACTAGAAGATTAAAATAACTCAATTCAAACAAGCGCCAGAAATTAAGAGAGTCTTTGAATTGACTTAGGAGCTAATTTGTTTTTAATTTTGTGTTTGGCAAATAAAAAAGTGCTTAAAATAAGTTACTTAAAATTGATCCCCTACTTTTTTTCTTTTTGACTTAGAGTTCGTTTGGATCGACTTAAAAATAATAATTTTTAAGTCAAAAATAAAAAATTAAATTGAAATGACTGTTAAGTCAAAAAATAAAAAGTAGGAAGAGATCTATTTTTGATTTTTAAGTTACTTTTAACATTGTCAAATACTTTCTAACTTATTTTAAGTCTTTTTTTATACTTATTTTAAGTTATTTTTATTTTTGACAAACACTTTCAGAAATCAATTCAAACACCCTCTTAAAAATGCTATGTGTTTGACCAACAATTTTACTTTTTTTTTATAATCCCTCCTCTTCTTACCTTTTTTTTTTGCTCCCTCTTTTCTTCCACTTTTACCCTCTTCTTGCTCTTTCTTTCTTTTTTGTTTAATCTTCTATATTATATTCTCCTTCTTTTACCTTCTTTTTGTTCTTAAAAATTATTTGTGGCAAAAAAAAAAATATAGTCACTATTATTTATAATATAATTGAAAAAATATCTTAATTTTTCATGCGCTTCATCAAAATTATATATTTTTTAAAAATTAAAAATAATTTACACATATAAATCACCTTATATAATCAATTTATATTGAAATTGAATTAGAATATAGTTTAATATTAATTCAATTCATTTTTAAAATAAAAACTTATAATAATTAGCATTTTACAATGTTAAAGATAATTCAAACATTTAACAAAAAAATGCTTAATAACGCTTGTGTATCAAATATATCAATAATTTTTTTTAAAAAAAATCCTAGTACATAATTGCTTATTTTTAAAAAAAAAATCAGTCAATCCAAACGGGCTATTTTACACAAGTGTCCACATGGTGGAAACTCTATTTTGAACGATGGGCCAATTGGGCTGGCGTAGCCTAGTCCAGCCCAGGAGGTCGTTTAAAAACCCCGCCTCTGACTAAACCCTAAAGCTGAACTTTGGCGAGAATAGCTGAGTAGGAGCAGAGAGTTTCGCCGCACTAAATGGGTATGTATCTCAATCACTTTCATTCAGTTTTCACGATTACTGTATCTGTGTTTAATTGTATGTTAAATATCATATGCAATGGTTGGAATTGCTGGAAACGCAAATGCAGAGATCTCACTGTTTTTTTTTTCCGGAAAATGACTATGGTTGGTATGTTTATATAGGCGCCTACACTTACGTGTCAGAGCTATGGAGGAAGAAGCAGTCCGATGTGATGAGGTTCTTACAGAGAGTGAGGTGCTGGGAGTATCGCCAGCTTCCATCAATAGTGCGTGTTACTAGGCCTACTCGTCCTGACAAGGCACGACGCTTGGGATACAAAGCCAAACAGGTACCTTTTCTTTTTTTACTATGGTAGATATTTGGTGATGCTGAGTTGAGCTTAAATCAAACTGATTCATATATTCATTCATGACTTGCTTGAGATTGAAGCAAAAAAAGTTGTAATGCTTCTCTCTCTTGGGTTTTTGGTGATTGATAAAGAGATTGATATTTGACAGTGTTAGTTGCTGAGACTTTTGAGTCATGTGCATATTGCAAACTTTTTTTTTTCAATATCATACTAAGTTTTTTGAATCCACAACTGTTGAACAGCTTGTTCGTATCTTCACTTAGGTGTAAATGAAATTGGTCTGGTAATACCTGAGTTTGAGTGTTCCAATGAGATAGTATAGAGTAAAATATTTTCAATTTTTTCTATCTTCGGTTGGTTAAGTTCATTTGAAAACATTTTCTTGACAATGAGGAAAATGACTTACTGTGTAAGTATGTAAAACAAGTTCTGCAAGTGGAGTGTTCTATATTGACTGTGTCCCTCCTCACTATCCAACATACTATATCTTTACCCCATCCTCTAGTCCCCCACCACACCCTCCTAATTTCCACCCCCATCTCCCATAATATTTGTAATATCTTTTGCTTATGTACAGAAGACCATAAATAGGTTAGAAATCCACTTATTTTCTTAGAAAACAATTTCCATGGAAAATATTTTTCCTTTGTACCAAACACACCCTAAATCTGTGTTCCCTTTCATCGTCTCTTCTTATTGCCCCTGTAAATAATTGTAGGACAGTATATGTAATTATTGATAACAGGTTTCTGCTATGAAAATTCATTGTCGTCTATATGAAATTTCTGGATGCATGGGGACCAAAAAACGAGTTGAAAATATTCTTTTCCTTGTAGTGCATGCATTTTTTGTATGACATCTCTAAATTAGAACTAACAGCCTTTCGTCAATACCTATTTTCATTGTAGACTTGGTTCCTTCTATTTCTGCTTTTGATTTATATCCATGTACCATAATATTCGCAGGGCTATGTGGTTTACCGTGTTCGTGTGAAGCGTGGTGGAAGGAAGAGGCCCGTATCCAAGGGTATTGTGTACGGTAAGCCTACCAACCAGGGAGTCACCCAGTTGAAGTTTCAGCGTAGTAAGCGTTCTGTTGCTGAGGAGCGTGCTGGTAGGAAATTGGGTGGTCTTAAGGTCCTCAATTCTTACTGGATCAATGAGGTATCCGTCTCTTTGAGCTCATTTCATAGAAAGCAACTTCTTGCCTTGCAGACTTATTAGACAATGGAACTGAGTAATACCCAAATAATGTGCACATTTTACATTGTAAATTGCAGGATTCAACATATAAGTACTTTGAAGTGATCCTGATTGATTCAGCCCATGCTGCTATAAGGAATGACCCAAGAATTAACTGGATCTGCAACCCAGTGCACAAGCATAGAGAGCTTCGTGGACTGACTTCAGCTGGGAAGAAATACAGGGGTCTCCGAGGAAGAGGACACTTGCACCACAAGGCAAGACCCTCAAGAAGGGCAACCTGGAAGAGGAACCAGACTCTGTCTCTACGCCGTTATCGTTGATCTGCTTGGAGTTTTTCAAGAGTTTCTTATTGTATTGTTCACGACTGTAGTAGACCTTTTTTTTTTAAAATCAAGTTCTGAGGAACTTGGTAGAACAGCTCAATTTGTGCAATGGATGATATGATGATAGATGATAATGCTATACTGTTATATTTTAGAAGCTGCTAGATGTAGTTCTTTGTTTTGGTAACTAAACTGATTGTAAGAATCACCAAGAGACCATTACAAAACTGTAGCCAAGTTAACGCAACTTGTCAGCCTCTATTAAAAACCAAAGAAGCAATAAATTGTTAGCCTAGGCAGAAAATGGTCTAAACAAAATATAAATAAGGGAAAAAGGATGAATTTACCCCGAACTTTGATAAATGGTATGTCTATGCCCTCCGTTATACTTTGCGTCCACATAAGTCCCTGCCGTCCAATTATCGGTACACACATGCCCCTCTTACTAACGGACCCCTCATTTTGTACACGTGTCTTAATTCTAATCAACTACATGTTTGACCATTCTTTTAACCCATAAACTAACAACCCGCCTCGTAAACCCAATAATCCACCCGATTCCCTCTAAAATTTTCTAAGTCAATTAAAAGACTCAAAACTAACAACCTGATATTTGTTGACCTAACCCAAAAATTGAAATCCGAAATAACCTATCAAACTATCTGGTCATAATATTGCATCCCCATTAGGTCAAAATGTAACCCAAACCTATACATACAAACTCAATTTTGGAGATTGGAGATATTGTAAATTTGAAAAAGAAAAGGACTTAGTGCAGAGCACTGAATATTTAGAGCAGAGACTTCCAATTGATTTCCAGTTTCTTTTGTGAAACTTCAAATGCGCTTTCTTTCATGGGTTGGTGGTGAGAAATGGGCTTGAATCAAACTTATATGTGGGCAATTCGTTGATTAATATGTATTCGATTTTCAAGATTACAGATGATGCATACAAAGTGTTTGATAGAATAACTGAAAGAGATGTGTTCTCTTGGACTAGTTTGATATGTGGGCATGCAAATAATGGTGAGATGTATCAAGCTTGTAAAATCTTTTATAAGATGCCAGTGCGAAATGATGTTTCTTGGACTGTTATTATATCTGGTTTTGCTGGAAACGGAAGGTATATGTATGTATTTTTCTATTTGAATGAAATGTTAGGCTCCGTTGTGGATAAGGTACTTAGGATTTTTTTAGAGGGAATCGGGTGGGTTATTGGGTTTATGGGGCGGATTGTTAGTTTATGGGTTAAAAGAATGGTCAAACGGGTAGTTGATTAGAATTAAGACACGTGTACAAAATGAGGGGTCCGTTAGTGAGGGGGGCATGCGTGTACCAATAATTGGACGGCAGGGGCTTATGTGGATGCAAAGTATAACGGAGGGCATAGACGTACCATTTATCAAAGTTCGGGGGTAAATTCGTCCTTTTTCCCTATAAATATATTACTACTCTACTTAAGGAGAATTTATCCTGCAATGTTATGCAGATCGAATGTAACCAACAATAACAATTTTAGCTATAAATACACCTTCCTAGGAAACATAACTTACACCCCTTGTATCAATACTCTGAAGTGTATATTATAATAGAAGAAACTGCCAGATAGCCTATTTCCTCTCACAATAGTAGTTCAATTCCCAGCTAAAGGAGACTGTAGGAAAGGGAGACTAGTATCTAGTAAGAAATCCATTGTAATAATCAGGAAAGGTCTGTCCTTTGTTGAACTGGTATAGCAGAATTTTGTATATGTCGTTCTACATGCCTTTCTGCATCCCCACCCTTTGTTGAACATGTATAGCAGAATTTTGTGTAGGTCGTCTCTAAGAGTTTGTGCATCTGTGTATGCAATTCAATAATCATTCTTCCTTGGATGAAATCTTGTAAGAGAGCTCCGCACGAGCTTCTTCTAACTTCACAAAAAGCTCCTTCATGAAAGTGGTGTTTGTTCCGTGAGTAATTCGCAGTACCTCTGCTGCCTTGGCTAGTGACCTGTATGCTTCCTCAGTCTCACCAAGCCACCTAAAATTACATATCAGCACCACAGGATGATTATTAACGAAATCACCACTTTCTTAAAATCCTATTAACTGGAGAAATTGTTTATCAACTTCATTCATTGTTTTTTAAGTCGCATAGTTTTTACTTGATAACTTAAAAATTCCAGTGACCCATGACAAATTCGAAACTTAGTGAATAATGTGTCCGCTCCTCTACCCTTTTCCACTTAAAATATCAAACAGTCTGCAGTAAGGTTGATCCGTGACGTGCACCTAACACATGTATCACGTTGCGCCAGACCAAAGCCCTAGGCCATTTTGAAAGTCGCATAATTTCATGCTGTCGATAAAGAAAATGTTCGATCACCAAAAATTATTGATGAATATACCAAAAAATAACAGGATTTGGTTTCTCTAAATGTTCATGTACTGCAACCAAGATCTAACAAAAATAGAACAGAAGATGCCAGAAGGAGCAAATCTCCAAACCACGAAATCATTGCAGTGTTGCAAAATATATCTTATCAACTAAAAATGAAACACCCATAATTTCGTCTCCTCAAGTACTTAAATTCAATAGAATAAAATTTCAAAGTATACAAAGACAAATATACCCCCGACCTATCATAAATGGTATCTCAATACTCTCCGTTATACTTTCAGGTCACTCATAACCTTACCATCTAACTTTTGGGATGTGTGTACCCTTATTTTAGGGACACATGGCATTATCTAAACAGTCTACCCGAAATTATTTTAATTTTCACCTACAAATTAAAACCCAACCATTTACCCATAAACGAACCCACCCATGACCCGGATAATTTAAACACTCATACCCAACCTAACAAATAATTGGGTAGAGATCTTCGTAGGTATGTTTGTTCTCCATCTATGACCATTCTCTTAGCTATTTTCTTGTCTTGTTTTATGCTCGATTTTAGGTGGTATTGTTGATTGTAGTTTGATTATTGAATGATTTTCTTATTTATTGTTGCAAGATACTTGTGCAATATTGCAATAGGATAAACAAGATCTAAGCATATTTCTCTGACAAGCAAAATAATGAAATACGAAATAGAAAAAAGATAACTAGCAAAGCAGAATATACGACACAATAAATAGAAAAAGCCAAAAGGTCTAACCATTCAAGTTTTCCACAAGTGTAGTATTGCAGTCCGAGTAAAGGATGACATTCTGGATAAACTCCTATTAAAAGAAGAAATATTACAATATGAAGCAAGCATGTATATTCACTTTAGAGCATGACTAAGATCACTTAATTTGCTCACTTACTAATTTATGTTTTATCGTATGTCCAAAATCATCATATTTTATTATTTTGGTATTTAAAAGTAATTTTGTGTTTATTCGTGAAGAAGTGATGTTTTAATTATAATACGAATAAATTTATTGATATTTTTTTTTGGGGGAGGGTAAATTGCATAGTATGATAGTAGTATATTTTTAGAAATTGTGATTGCTTGGAAGTTAAGATATTAGAGGTAATTTGCATCTCATAATAGCTTTTATATCATTGGATTATTTATACTTATAAAATTACATTAGTCGTTTTATTCTCTATGAATTGCTTTAATCATGTTACCCCAACCCCCCAGGCATCCACCACAACCCCACCTCCCCAACCTATGTTTTACTTGCACACCGAACACAAGAAAAAAAGTAATAAGCCACTTGTTTTCCTAGAAAATGTTTTCCATCGAAAATGTTTTCCTCCATACCAACCGCACAATGTCATAGTACTTGTATTGAAGAATATAGGGTTCAGAAAACGTAGATTTTAAGTGAACCTCACTTACTATTATATTTTTATGCCAAGAGATAGCAGTGATATGGTGACTACTGAATAGAAATATGTTGAACCTTTAGGTAGTGCCAACTTACTCTGATAAACTGGAATAGTTAATCTGCAATACTTTAGTGCCTCCTTCCAATCTTGCAGCTCCATCAATATCTAAATGAATAAATATCCATATATCAGGTGCAATAAAATATCAAAGAAGATTGGAATAAGATTGATGCCAATATTTTCAAAGGAAATCAAAAAAGAGATTTCCTTGATAGAATCACCATTCAACATGGCTGGAGAACATTCTTCTGATAGACACAACATTAAAGGTAATCAAACCTTTAAGAGATTCTCCCGCATGCGCATCAGATTGATCGACAATGGATGGTAAAGCTTCAATTGAAGTTTCTCAATCATTTTATACATTACACTAGCATCTTTGTTATCTGTATTCTGTCAAAGAGTTCTCTTTTTCCAAAAAAAAAAAAATCTTTAAATTTAATTGATGGAACATGTTACCTCCTCAATTCTATACCAACTCAAGTGGACTGATCAAAAGTGCCTCCTCTTATGGCGTAATATAGCTCGTGCTGACTTAGAGGGGAAACTATTAGCTCAACACATTGTTAGAAGTAGTATTAACATGATGATTATTCTAACATTAGTAGAATATCTATATAAGACTATTATATAGATTTTACAGATAGTAACATAGATTAGACATTCTTAGTGCTAACTTCAGAGGATACGTCCACATGAAAGTGAAAACGAAGCCTTTTCTGACAGTGATTGGATTTCATGAACAGTATTCTTTATTTCTTCCTTGTCCCTAACGAGTCCACATAATTGGCATGTGAATCCTTTATTACCTGCAAAAACAAGAAAAGGAGAAGTCCTTGGTAAACCAGATCAAGATCAATCTTGCAGGTTTAAGATGAGGTTCGAGACAGGGATCATATACCAGAGTCACGAAGCAGGAAACCACTGCATCTCTTGTCCTTGCATCTATAACCCTCCAGAACTGCACTTTCTTGGATATCATCATTTTGTCCCTTACAGTAGTTTAATAAGTTTGTGAGCAGAGAAATCTTATTTTTGAGCACTAGTTAGACTAGGCAATGAACATACCAACTTGATGCAGCGAATGCAAGTACAGGAGAAAAGGTACTGTTCTTTAAGTGCCTTTTGACGAGTTGCAGTGGTTCCAGCCATTTCTATGTAACTTATTGATACCTTTTGGAAGCCAATCAAGTAAATCAGAAAGTTAGTGATTGCTAGATGTCGATAACTTATTTTGTGTTTTTAATTTACTGCTTAAAAATCAGTAAATAACATATTGTCAAATTTAACACACTTCTACAGTAATGAGTGTCAATTTCCAATATTAACCAGTGGAAACCTTTCGCTTATGATGTACAAGATCAACAGAACCATTGGAATCTAAGCAACCATATAATCCCCCTTCAATGATGTGCACCACTATTTCTACAATCTCATTTTGAACTCCATGAAGTGCTCAAAAGAGCAAACAAGAATCATACAGTAATTAGCTTCTTGAAAGATGTTCAAGAGTCAGTGACAAAGATCTCAATGATTGTTGATCATGTAAATCATCATGACTACATGCATATCATTATCAATTATCCTTCTTACTAAATTCGTCAACATAATCCTTGCTCAAAATTAGAGGTACTATTGGTTAAAGGAAGCACTTCCAGATATCAACATGTGGTTGGTTGATTTGCATCTTATTTAGTTTTCAGAATGATGACATACTTGTAATTAGTGAAAATTTAAACTCATCGAATTGACCAAAATGATTTGGAAAACAATGTATTACCTCAGTACCTTTGGGTATATGCTGCACAGCTCGGACAACAGCCATTCTTCCCTCAAATATTAGAACCGAATTCGGCAAACAACTATAACACGAAAAGTCCACTTAGAGGAAAACGTTATACTAGCTGACATAAATTTATTGCAATTATTACCTATGGTTGATTATAGAAACCACCGGATAAAGGCCTGTCCCCAGGGGTTTCAGTTCAGCATCACAAATTGTATGTGCATTACATGAAAACTGCACATCCCCAGAAAAGACAACAGAGAAACATCAGGTTAGACAATGAATTTTGTAAGAAAAAGGATTAGATGCTTCAAGACAAGTGATTGAGGGAAGACTTCAACAACGTTGTCCTGTAATTATCGTGAAATAAGAGTGAGTCATACCGAAGGATTTGAACATTAGAAACAATATAGCCCAGACATTATGCATGGAACGGGCCTATGCAACATATAATTTTTTCCTGTGGCGAGGAACGTTGTACAGTTTCGAGACATATCAAAAGAGAAAATCTGTTCCACCATCTATACCTTAGAAAAGTTTTCTGCAATCTCCTTTACATTGATCTCGGGCCATTGAAGAATCAGACTGACAAGGTTTGCCATCTGAGCATACAAAACTAGTTGTTTCTCATCAATATCAGTCATATCTATGGAAACAAACTTGTCAAGAACAAAACAAAGTCAAAGACGTGGCAAATATAGACCTTACTTCATCATTCAAAATTATATCAGAAACTCTTAAGTATAAGCTACGCAAGGATACGAGATACCAAGGATTCCACCAGATTGTAATTGTCCATGACTGTAATTGGAATAACCTGGCAGTGAAAGAGTAGTTATGAGCTTCATGCAAAACCAATAGATACTACAGATAGCAAGACTATTTTTCATGACAAGGCTGGAGGTCGAGAATGAAAGATCCAACAAGCGTAAGGAGATAAATTAGAGTTGGTTAGGACCAAGTTACGCAGAACTGTAATGTCTGAAGTGATTAACCTGCTTGCACATATATTGCAGCTACTTGGGAAACTTAACTACTTCTATCTAGCAAATATTGAGGTTTCCATGGTTCTGAAACAATTATTTGAGTTTTCTAGCCATCAATTATTCCAAAAAGCTTTTATGATGTAAGTTTAGGTACCTCCATGCACATATAAAGATTTTACACTTTGAAGGAAACTAACGGAAGGAGGTATAGAAAGGTGAAATATAAGAGATGACATAAATTGATTCTCCTTTCACAATTCTCTACAGATTCTCTTGCCTCCTAAAAGAAAGAGATGACACAATTCTTTGGCTTGTTTTAGATTAAGTTTCAAAAGTCTTTCTTTCTTAAAACTCCGCTCCCAGTTAAAAAGCACCACATAAATTGGCACAGAGGGAGTAGATATTTCCTCAGCAATTCATATGATCAATGAAAAAAATAAGCTTTGTTGATTAGCCTTCAGATTTTCAGCAGATGACATAAAGAAGTGTCCTGTTTGAACCTGATCCTTTCCTCATCACTGTATTCATGAGAACTGTATCAGGTCCCTCGGCAGGCCACATTTAGTTGTAAGAATATAAAACAACTTCACCTATGAACACAAATTCTAAAGGTTT
Organism: Solanum chiquidenum; assembly: GCA_029582725.1. Classification (NCBI taxonomy): domain Eukaryota; kingdom Viridiplantae; phylum Streptophyta; class Magnoliopsida; order Solanales; family Solanaceae; genus Solanum; species Solanum chiquidenum. Next base: position 12,160 of record JAJOOS010002209.1, read on the forward strand.
TAATGATGAATAGAAGTAAAGCTGGTTATCTTAGTATTATTGGCTCAATCAAAGACGTGTCCGACCTGGTGCAGACTTTCATACAGAATTGAAAGGCTCCAAGGAATTAGACAGACGTCTTGATTGACTTTATCACATATGTTATTACCCAGAAAATCCTTCAACTCCATCCCATTTCAGGATAAATTACCAAGTAATTCCGGAAAGCAAAGACCTCATTTTGACTTACACATACAGAATATCATCAAACTAACTCAGAACAGGAAACAAATATGTGTAAGCGTCAAATCTAGTGATATCAATATTATCCATGTTACATATGCTCCCATTTCTTGAAATACCTAGAGTTCTCCGACATGCTACACAAATACGTAATCGAGGGATCATACTCTAAGACTGCCCGTAAGGATGTCAATACCTCCCCTTTCATGTCTTGCTCGCTTCTTATACTCCAATGCACTCACTCACCCAAATGAATCGGATTTAAAGCACAAACGTAACACTTAAACCAAATTGAAGTACCATCGTAAACTCTAAAATTAAGTCAAATTCACTTCAGACAAGCAAACATTCACTGAATGAGAATATTAACTTAGTAGCAACTGAGTTATAAAAACAAGAAAGTAGATGGACCTTGACCTTCTCATCTTGCAGTTTCCTCCGCAGATAAAGCTTAACCATCAATCTTATACTTGGCGTAATCAATTTCACCCTATCCTTGTCAACCTTTGACAAGGTCTGGCATTCAACCCTATGCAACTTCCAATCCGACTTCTGCAATTCGCTTCACCATAATTATAAATTTCCCAAAGGAAAATTAAACAGACAAATATCAAAGCTCCTTAGTTGTTGATATTCATTTATGTCTACAAATATCTAGAAATGAGCATTGAGCAAAATTTATTGAACCTGGCATGTGTTGCCACAGTAGCAAACTACTTGGCATGCAGAACATCTCTTAAGGTTATTTGAAGCGAAACACCATTCACATTTAGCTGATTTATTGGGAACTGAAACATATGGGTCTTCTGATATAATCACTTCCCCTGTTATTATCCGAAAAATCTCATTTAGATGTGTTCCTGATTTTAGCAAACAAATAAATTGCAAAGTAATTGAAAATTTGAATGGAAGTAAGACCTGGAGAGAAATCCCGAGTGGTGAAAAGGCAGCGACCCTTTTCCGGCATAGAAGAGACGGTGAGCCCTTTATCACTCAACACTTCCTCCATCACAAATCTTCTTCTGCGGAGTGCGGAGTTGAAACTTGAGAGCTCCAGAATGTTTACTTCCAACTCCTACTCCTAAAGAAAAATGTCAAATTTTACTTATGTGCCATCCGAAATTGCTTTTTCTTTTCTCTCTCTTTTATTTAATTAGACTTTAATCATTGCTAACCGAATTTTGCGTTAGGGATTCAAACAACAAAAATAATATATCATTGATTTCTTACTTATTTTCTATTGTTTGATAAATAAACAAAAAATATATATTTGCTCAAGGGTCATTTAAATTTTTTTCTAGCAAAAAAACCATAGAGTGGGAGAGGGTGGGTGTGGAAACTTGAGGGATGGCAGGAGTGGGCCAGTCAAGATGTAGGGATTCGGTGTGTTAAGTGAATATAATGTTATTTATGAAACTTGTTTTTCTAGAGAAAATATTTATAAAAAAAATTGTGCTCTCCGTACTAAACACACCCTTAAAGTTATTTTCAAATTAAAGCTTCTCTGAAATTCTTTGAAGGGTCGAGAACGAATAGAATGTTGAGTAAAACTGTTCAATTTCAAATTACAGAAAGACAAATTTGCTCGAGGTAGAAATATATAGCTATCAGCTTCAATCAATTATTGGATTTAAATGTACGTTTTATCTGATTGAAGTAAAACATATAAAAATTAGGTGAAGCACATAGTAAATAATCTGACACAACTATGCATCCTCGAGTTTTGATGCATTAGGAAAAGAATACAACAGCCAATAAACTATCTATGAGGAGATTTCAATTGAGATTCTTGACCGTTAGGTTCATAGGTTGAGAAATAAGAAAGTCACTTCACTAAAGGTTTTGTGGAGAAACTAGTTCTTAAGAGGGAGCTACTTGAGAATAAGAAGCAGCCATGATGGCCAATTGAAATCAATTGTACTTTTTAGTTGATTTTAACTTCTTCTTTTTATGACACGGGAAATCCGCAGCCACTATTCTTTGGATGCGCACAGGTAAAACCCCTGCTCCTATGCAATAACTCGCAAACCACATAGGAGAGGTAACCCGCGCTCGACCCAGAAGGCAAACATGAATAAGTAACTATATTTTGTGAAATAAACAAACGTATACCCTTCAATGGAGTTTCTAGCTTTTCATTAACCCGGTGAAAAGTAGTTCAGTCAAGATAACAGATCTACAGACTAAGACTATCATTTAGTATTCTCGAAATCATTATGATGACATAAATTATTATAGCATTTGGTAAATATACTTAAATGTGGGTTCAAAGAGTTTCCTCACTTGTATAAACACATCAACAGCAACATATTCACTATTTACAGAAATCATACACGGGGGGCGTAGTTTCACCATCTAAACACTAGGTTAATAAAAGCATCTCATTTAACTATCTATTCACGACTGCCAATTGTTAACACCTCTGCAAAGACTCAGCTATTTGCTAGAGGATGCCTGAACATTATGATGCAATCAGTCAAACATGCACACCTTCGCTGAGATGGAGAATGCCCAAAACAAAAATACTCAGCATGTTAGCCTTTAGTTTATCTTTGTAAAAGTATATTCAAACTCTTCTACTTCGAGTCCTTCTGGCAATCTGTAGTGCACCCAAAAAACAACTTTAGTCAACAGATAAACCGAAAAAATTATTAACTTGTCTAGAAAACTTCCTAGATTAAACAGAATGATTTAAAAGTCACAATGTCTGAACTGTAATTTATTAGAACGTTCTAGCATGCCTTCTGCAAAGCCATCTCTCTCTATAGCTCTGTCAACTATCCGAAGAAGGACCTAGATCTAAAGCTACTTCTTTTCTTTTTTTTTTCCTGATAAATATCTACAAAGCTTCAACAAAAACAGGGGCAAAAAGAAAAAGATAAAAAGTTGGTGGGCGTGGAGGGGAGACCGGGTGGCTCTTCTAATAGTGTTGGTAAAAGTTGATTTTGTTATAGCAGAGTAAATACCATCCAAGAATTTGATTTACTAGTTTTTCCGTTCAGAAATAGCAACAACCATCTGAGCTAAAAGGAAGCTTAAAAAACAGCGAGCTGAAAGGAAACAGAGGAGAAAAAAGGTGAATCTTACAAGATCCTCATTCACATCGATGACCTCAGAAGCTGATGAGTCAACAAGAACACTCTCCTGATTCTTCAACTCTGAGGCAGAAAATAAAGAGAATCATAGAAGAGTAAATACAGACTTACTCCTCGAAACACCAGCAATAACATTTATAGATTAATAGACGATCTTACCAGCTAAGGCAGTCCTTTTACTACCAATCTTAGATTTATCTTCTGACAAGTCATCTTCTTGTTGAGAGACAGATCCAATCATGTCTATATTTTTCCTTGGGCTATAAAATGAAGAGCATTTGTCATTGTAACTACAGTAGATCTTTTACAGGACATGTTATAGCATTCACAACAGAATAAAAAGCAGAATTCAAGCATATGATGAGAACAATGTATGCTGTCCGGGAACTTACATGAATGGCAATATGGGTGAACATGATTTACATGATGAACTCATGAAATATCATTTCTCATAGAAGAGACAGACATAAAAAGCTGAGGACATAAGAATGTCTATGTTTCATATATTTTTCACCCCTTCTATGTAATATATATAACAACCCAGCCAGCATACAAGCACAAGCAGATGCTAATGCAATCCAGATTAATATTACACAAAATGCATTACAGGACATCCAAATCCAAGGAAATTGTGACCGCATAAAAATGCTTCATATACCTCGTTTCATAAAATGAACACCTACATTAAGGAAAGTACCACTTACAAGTTAAATTGACTATCAAGCAGGAAATGGATTGCAAGTTGAAACAAAAAAATTCCATATTTGAATCTTGAAGAATTTTGCAGTGAATTGAAAATAGTCAAAGTTCATAAGAGAACATCACTTAATCCTTCTCCCCATAAAATAATCAGAAAAAAAGTAATAGCTCACCGGCACAATGATTGCAGACCACAAGAATCCTGCATATTAACTCAGTGTTAGGAAAAAATTTAACCCAAATTTGACCAGATCTTATTAATTAAAAAAAATAAAGTGCAGAAAATGGAGAACGAACTCGAAATGACAATGTGATTACTGTGATTGGAGAAAAAAGAAATGTCCAATTGAGAAGGTCAATAAAATTCTGATTCAGTTATGGATTTAAGGAGAAATTTTTCCAAAAATCTTTATGCAGAGGCAAATAGGAGATTTACTAAACACAAATAAGCAAACTACTTTTGATATTAACAGCTCAACCAAAAGTTAATTTTGTTGACAACAATGCAAGTTGAAATTTGATGCCTTTAAGATAGGCAATACAATCAAGAAAGATTCACATTGTCAAAATCGAAGCAAGGGCAACAAAAATGTGAAGGTTCTACTTCATGTCGGAGTGTTAAACAGAAACTCTTTTGAGTTAAGCAAGACAAAGTATTCAACTAATATTTCACAAGTATAAATCAATTAATTTCAGGATACTGTTAGGTAGGAAATATTGCAATTAGGGAGGCAGCACAGGCCCAGGGACAAAGGTGTGGAAATGCTTGGCTCCAACTAAGGTTAAATGTTTCTCCTGGCAAGTGATCAAGAAAGCCTGCCTAACTATGAAGCTTTACAGAAGAGAAAGTTTCAGATAGACTCATGATGCTTCCTCGGTAATGAGGAAGAAAAGACAAACAACCACCTTTTTCTGCATTTGCAAGGTGACTGTTCAATTGTGGTACCTTTTCTTTAACCTCACAGGAGTCAAATGCCTGAACATACATCAGACCTACTCAGCTGTTGGACCAGAAGAGAAGGTAGCAAAACACAGAAGCGATGGTGGAGAGTAATTCCTTCCTGCATCTGGTGGACAGTTTGGAAGGAAAGGAATGGAAGGTGCTTTGAGGACAGATTTAACTCCATGCAGAAGATTAAGGAGAACTGTATTACAAACTTCCATTTTTGGTGTAAAGAAGGACATACAGATGATGCAATTCAGTTGTTAGATTTCCTAGGATCCTTGTAATTAGTTTGAGTTTCCTAGGCTCATTGTTGATTATTTTTTGGAGGTGGTCAGCATAGCCCTTAATGTTGAGGAATACAAATTACCAATTTTCAGAAAAGAAAAAAAAGAAGAAAATATTGCAATTAGGATGTTGGAGCTTAAGATCAAATGAGTTACGGACACAAGTTTATAGCCAAATCCAAAGGTTGAAACACAAAGGAAACATTCACAAACAAAATCAATAGCATTTTATATTGTATTTATTTTTTGAGTACCATTGTATACTGTATTTAGCAGATTAGATAGTCATCAAAAGCCTTACCATTTTCCAATTTCAATGTCTTAAATAGCATGTTAATGCACCACTTTGCAGGTCTACCTTACATTAACCCTACAGAAAACCTTTACTATATTCAATGCAGTTCAAGTATATGATGGAACGAATCATGCATATTAACCTACTTGTTCAAAGTTAGGAAAGGATCAAATAGATGGTTGTAGCTAATTATACGCTGTTGCATAAGATTTTGAATCTTAGATCTTCTATTGGAGGTTTGACTCATAACAACAAAAAACATGAAACCTAATTCTGCTGGCTAGATAAGTTTAGTATATAGTGATGTTAGCATTACCTGGTCAAGCAAGGAATGGTTACTTAAAGTCCCCAAAATCTCACTATCCAAACTGAGAACCTCAGCTTCCCTGCTGTCACAGGTGATCTACATGTGCAAAATTTCCATTGTTAACCAACAGCAAATAAATTGTTTGTAACTATATCTGGATGGCAAATATTAGTTCATTTTTTCAAGAAAATGCTTTACATAAGAGAAAGCAACCCAACATCTGTGAATAAGTCAACAAACCGTACAAAAAAATACAATACAACTCTGATAATTCAACCACAATAAGCTCATTATCCGTGTCAGCAAAAAATGCAAAAGCACTTCAAGCCAGTGTTTTGGAAGGCGAGGGGTGTCGAAGGCCCTCTTCACTGAGCAGTAAAATGGGAAACAGAGGTAGAATCCTGTAAACAGAGTACAAAAACCGTGGCAGGAAGAAGATGAGCAAGAAAAAGAAAGAAAAGAAAGAAGCAACTGGAAAACAGAGGAGAAAGCAGAAAGAAGAAGAAAACAGAAGAAAGAAGAAGCAGGTATCTCAACAGCTGAACCCTAGCTCTCAAGTACTGGAAAACGAGATGATGCTGCCAGAAAACAGAGGAAGAAGCTGTGCTCTAAGTCAGGTGCGAAAGAGACCTAGCTTTCAAGTTGCATTTTAAAATAAAAATATTGTTTTTCTCGCCTCGACGTCGCCTTACAGATAGTCTCTCGCCGGAAAGGGAAAAAGGTGACAACAGGTCGCCTTGCCTCAGCGCTTAAAGCGAGAGGCGAGCGCATTGTACAACACTGCTTCGACACATACTATTGTTTCGTCTTAAAGAACTTTTAAAATGTCAAGTTACTAAATTAATAAGCCAAAAAGCCTTCTTCTGACTTTGAATAAATCAATTCTTTAATACACAAGGAGTAGTGAAGTAGAATATACTTATTTCCAACAACACCCATGGCATCTATTTTCTTGCTTGTTAGCGCTTTAGTAATGAGATCTATATTAATAAAGTCTCGCTTTTTTGTTGGAGCAAGTGCTTGCTAGGGAGTCCTTTTTTTTATCTTCATCTGAAGCTAACCAGTGTTATTACACGAATGCTGACCAGAGAGAAGGCAGTCTCTCTCGTGAAAGATGGCCCAACTTCTCTTTTTTCTTTATTATTTCAGTTCTCCTTTTCTTTGATGACCAAGAGGCTAGAAGATGGTAACCTCCGTGACAAGGGTATGGGGAGAGGTGAGGACTAAGGAGGGCCTATTATTGATCTACATACCACTTTCTAGGTGACACTATGGTTTCCTTTCAAAAAGGAAGTTGATGGGAATGCAGAAGTACGTACACTTAATCATGTCAAGAACTGATTTTCTCTTGTTTTTCCAATTGGAATGCCTAAGAAGCCAATTAATAGTTTCTGAGAAAAATCTAAACCTTGATTATATCAATTGTCTAACTCTAGCAAACCTAGCACCCCCAGCAATTGCATACAACTCAGAGCCACCTCAGCCAAATGCAATTCAGAATAAATTTCACCCACAGCTTTCACCTAATATCTTTTGTCTAGCTAATTGTCTTCTCTACTGAATATCTGTGCTCAAAACAATTATATTGTGATATATGCATTCATCTAAAAGTACAGGTTCCTCCAATACCAAAATCAGCAAGGGCTCCTTGTACCAGACCTTATATAGCTAAGAAACTTAGGCAAATCCTTCTAGGCTTTTTTGATTGGCGTTCAGTCCTCCTATTTGTTTAATAGAACAGTTGAGACAGCAAACTTGCAAAGCTCAGTTCTGGCAGGCCCTCCTTAAAAGGGTCAGATCAGAACCAGAAGTGACACTAACTAAGAATGCAGAACTAAACCAGGAAACTTTTCCTCCTAAGATACCCAGCAATGATCCTTATTTTTTCACAATTTCTGTTACAGGGTAACAAACAACAGACAGATAGAACATTTCCTACACACTATTTAGCACGTCTCTTATATTTAGCAATCTTCTGACAGACCTTGAGGGAGTTGTTGCTAGAATCAAAAACCTCTGTGCTTCCAGAATAACTGCATCATCAAAACAGACATGTCATTTAAAAGTGAATGTTGTTAAAGATACCAATATCAAAGAAATTCTCACCATTTATCTTCCGGAGTGCACAGTTCTTTATGCTGCCTAATTAACTTTTCAGCATCATTTTTGCTTCCCTACACATTCAAGAATTGGAACAAGAAACTCTGACTGAAAAAACTGAAAGATATGATAGAATATACCTTTGAGATGCAGATATCTGAGCTGTTGCCTTTCACGGATTTGGAAGGCTCACGCATTATGGTTTTACACCTTGAGATTGTGTCGTTTTCTTTCAGGGAACGTGGATTTTCATTCTTCTGATCAGAGAAGGGTCGTAACCTGAGAGTTCTTGAACAATATGGCTGCTGCTCAGTTCTAATATCTGCTTCAATGGTTCCATGTGTATCATCTTCATGTTCATCATCCATTGAAAACTCCTTGTGTAATTCAAATGATACAGAAGCTGAAAATGGTTTAGATGTTTTTTGTCTTTCTCTAGTAGTGAGCTCCTGATTTGCTTCACTTATCTCCTTCTTATCTGAATATGAATAACCACAATTCTTTTTTAACATGCTCAATGGGAGAGGGCCCTTTTTGCAAAGTTGCATTTCCAATGTGCTGCCCCCACTGTTACCAGACCGCTTCATGCCATCTTGAGATTTTTGGTATTGTGTACTGATGATGCCAGCAGTCTGAGATAAAACAGGAAGAACGGGAACAAAATCAGTTAGGCACTTCAATGAAAACTGATAAAAATCAATGCAGGGGTAAAGGCATATACCTGAGCTTTCTTTTTCGAAATATCAAGCAAACTCCTAATGAAATTTTCATCTAGCTGATAACGAATTAAAAGATCACTTTTCCCCTGCAAAAGAAAAGAGGAAGTGTAAATAAAAATTAAAAAAACAAAGCAAATGCCAATCAAGTGAAAAGAACTTGCCTGACTATTATGTTCTTGACCCACTTTATAGAGTGAAGATGGCAGCAAAATAAGTCCAGAGATATGTGAATGAGACACACCTCTGTTGCTTATTGCATCCAACAAAGAAATCCCAATATCTGACAACATATGAAGATTCTGCAATATGATCACCCTCATGGTTCAACATTAATATATTTAAGAATAAGGAACTAGCATCAATTTCAAAACCAAGGAAGACACTGACAGGAGTAATTTGTGCATCAACAGCATCCTCTGCCTTTTTTATTGCATGGAAGATACTTCTCAAGTATGAGCTAGCTTTGCTAATGAGGTCCACGGTGCCATCAGAGTAATTAAAATCAATCAATGCCCGCAAGCTGAAAACAAGTGGACTGGCCCAATAGGATAGTAAGTAAAAGATGAGGTATTTAAAGACAGCTGATGAGTAAGCACTAACCTGAAAAACTGCGCGCAGGAGTTGGCATCATGGTGATCGGCAGTGGGAAAATTTGGATCATGAGCAAGGACATGGATCAGGAAAACCACTATATAAACAGGAAAACCAGTCACATGTTCAGGCATTGTAGACATTCGATTTATTCTTGCTGCACTGCCATATACATGTACAAACTCTTCCATGCATTTCAAAGACTTAAAGAGGGAAAAAAGGACAGTGTCAGAAGAAGGAAAAAAACTGACAAAGTAAGAAGAAACAAAAATTTTAATAAAAACCTACAATTTGTTGGAGATCTTCTGAAGAGTCTGTGGCAGCAAATGGAAATGCACATGCATATCTACAAGGAATCTTATGTTCTTTCAAAAGCTTTTGCACCTTCTTAATAAACAATCTCTGTACTAGAGGAGAATTATCCTATCAAAAGTTATAGGAATCTATGATCAGAAACTTCAAAAAATGACAAAGTTAAACCCAATGCAAGCTGCTACCAATGTTAACTTAAATAACCATGGGCCTTTTCTTAATAAGGATAAACACATAGGCTTCCAATTCATCTAAGTTAAATTTTGCTAAACTGAATGTCAGGAAATTGATGACTCTTTGACCTAAACAAAAGTTTTTTCTAGAAAGCATGGGAGAAAAGAAAATAAAACAAGTCAAACTGGAAAATATAAATCGAACTCAGGAAAAGAAAGAATTAGTCCAACTAATAGCAAAGTCTGAATCAAGAGAATTGTCTGGATTAGCTTCCTTATACATGACCATATAGAGTTTGCAGAAATTGCAGAAAGGGAGGAAGTGGCATGGAGACAAAGATACAGGGTTCTATGGCTCAAAGAGGGTGACAGAAACACCAAGTTTTTCCATAAAACTGCAACCTGTCAAAAGAGGTACAACAACATTGATAATCTGTTGATCAATGGGATCAGTGTAACTGAACCAGCAGAGATCCGAGAACAGATTATAAGCTTTTATCAAAATTTATGCACAGAAACAGAAGATTGGAGACCACAGTTCAACTCCAGAGAAAGACTTGTGATCAATGAGGAAGATAATCTATTGCTCCAAAGCCAGTTTGGAGAGGAGGAAATAAAATAGTTTGTATTCTTATGTGCTGGGAATAAGCCCCTGGCCCAGATGGATTTTCCATGGCTTTCTTTATCCAATGTTAGGAAGTAGTTAAATGTGATGAGGTAGCTGTTGTACAGAATTTTCATGATCAAGGCTACTTTGGAAAAAGCTGTAATAGTCTTTCATAGCTTTGATCCCTAAGAAGGTGGTTGCTTCAGAATTGAAGGATTTTAGGCCCATCAGCCTTGATTGGCAGCTTATAGCCTTATACAAGGTCATCTACAAGCTTCTGACAGAAAGGCTAAAAAAAGTGATGTCAAAACTGATGCCCAACAAATGGCATTCATCAAGGGTAGACAAACTCTAAGTTGCTCGGACTCGGGTGCAGGTGTCGGATACGGGTGAGGATCAAGACATCAGAACCTTCATGATTTAAATTCTAAGAGTTGGGGATAGATACAGGTTCAGGATTCAGCTAAAAACAATTCAAATATCTAAAAATAAAGTTATGAAACCTAAATTATGAGATAATATGTGGAAAACTGGAGGAGAAAATATTGATCAAGAGGAGAAACTTGTAAGGGGATAAAAGAAAAAGGAGTGACATAGAAAATTCCATATACCATTTTCTTCAATTTCACCTTAGCTTTTGTTTTGATTACGGATATCATTGAATCTGTCTGAAATTTCTCCGTCGATTTCGGTCAAAGTACTCACAATCTGTTGACTAGACCGGGTATGGTTCCCACCCCCACACTCATGTTGTGTCGACACGGGTGCAACACCGAAAGTGAAGAGTCCGGTTACCTTAGGACAAATTATGGATGCTATCTTAATAGCAAATGAATGTGGGGATGTGAGGAATACTTCAAAAGCTCCAGGAATTATACGCAAGTTAGACATAGAAAAGGCTTATGATCATCTAAGTTGGGAATTTCTTTGGAAGACCCTTGAGAGGATGGGTTTTGGCAGCAAATGGATAAACTGGATAAAGTTCTGCGAGTACAGTGAAGTTCTTTCTGTTCAGATCAATGGTTCACCATCTGGTTTTTTCCCTTCTGAGAGAGGACTGAGACAAGGTGACCCTCTTTCCCCTTTCCTATTTATCCTGGCATGGGTGGATTAACTGATATGTTGAAAACCGCTCAGCTAAATAACATGATCAGGGGTTTCAAGGTCAATGACGGTGTTTCCACATTTTGTTTTTAATAGATGTTAACCTTATCAAAAAAGAAAATACATGATCATATAGCAAACAGCAATGCATAAAATATTCAACATTAGTCAACTCATTTTCAGAAGCTATACTTCCACAGTAAGAAACCCAACTTGAGCCACATAATAGTCCAAATTGACCAGTGTAAGAGCTCCCCTTTAGAAAACTATCAACTTTGTAACTCTTAAGTTCTTCCATTCCTGCTTGAAAACTTTATACTTGCTTCCCATTCATTCTACTCATCCTCTTCCCTAACATACTCTTCTCTCTTTTCTTTCTCATTCATTCTTTAATCTGCATGCAGTAACAAACTGCACAGGACTGCTGATTTAACAGGCAGGAGGTTAATTAATTTCTCAACTGATTGGAGTTCCAGTAAAAAAGAGGCTAACTAGGCTCCTACCACTTATTCCCATTCTCACATTATGCAAGAAATGATGTCACTCAGAAGAAGAAGAGGTCCTAGACAATGGATATTCAGATGACAGAGAGAAAAACATAAATAAGTCAAACCGTAGGTCTGAGTAGGAAAATCCCATGATTCCATGACCATCAAAAGAAAGGTAGGTGGGATTCAAAATGTGGGTCTAAAGAGGCGCGGAAGAGAATTGTTGGCTGATTCAACTTAGAGTTGGCTCTTGAATTTTTAATCCAAATTAATATAATCTTTGTTCATGGCACACTGAATTGGTAAAAGGAAGCACGTCAGATTTACGGGGATATTCGCTGTAGATGGAAGTGGTATCTGCTTAGAATAGAACATTTCCATCTTCAGAAATCGCACGTCAACAAATACTAATAATATGTACTCCATTCACAAGCTCTGAATACACATTTAAATTACTGAAACAGTTTTCGGGTGGATTGCAAAGAGATCAATATGATATTGTCTGATCGAATACAATGTTGAATTTCAGAACTCCGTATTAAATCTTTACTGTGAGGGTGAAAAATGCTTGTTTATATATTATCCAAGTTCTTTTCATTCAAAAAAATAATCAACTTTGTAGTTACTTTGTGTAATCAATATGGGACTACGCGATGACGGTATTAATTTTCTGTTTTACATGGCAAAAGTTCGTAAATTATGGAAGACGTGCTACTTTATCTCCAATGAAGGCTATCTGAAATCATAGACCTCTTACCAGAGAAAATGAAATTGCAAGAGTTCTATTTGCAGATCTGACCATTACTCTACTCTTTACATACATTAGTCAATACCATATAAGAAGACAAACAACATGAGAAATGACTACAGTTCTGCTGATTGTAACAGTGACAAGGTTATATACTTGAAATGTGATAACAACACGAACTATACAAGAAAAACGATTCTATAGTATCCAATCCAACTATTATTAATCAATTATGGGCCGCAAGAAGACCTACAAGAATATTAAAGTAGTTGAAACTCAAACTAATGCGTCTTTTTGGCCAGTGAATTGCTAGAATTAGTCGGCATTTACTGACATATTACTTTAGAGTGGAGGTCTTCTAACCTTGGCCGTCAAAACTGTGCAGCGGAAAATTTGTGGCGAAATGAGTGAATCCCACCTTCTTGAGAGCTGAAGAACAGACTTTGCAGCCGCTAATCTAATATGAGCCTTGTCAGAATCACTGCTAGAAAAAAGGTTTTCAGTGATTAAGTCATTGCAAGTGTGACAAATGCAACAAAGATATCACCTACACAAACAATGTTCCTTCAAGCTAAACTGAGAATACCTTTAACTTTCCAGCATTCATTTGTTCTTGTTAGATTTTCTTACAAGTTATGATACTGTGACTTGTAAGCATATTATCTACAGGAAATACACAATTGACTTGCAATACCTTATGCTTGTCTGAAGTATAAACAGCATAGCATCTACTAATTGGTAAAGTAGGTTCAAACATTTTCTGCCAGTAGGCAAGTGTAAGCTAAAAGGGCAGGCCTTTGCACAATGGTAGAGTTTCTCCCTTGGAGTATAGGTCACAGGTTCTAGGTATGGAAATAGCCTCTTTGCAGAAAAAATAGGAGCAGACTGCATACAGTATACACCTCTCTCTCCCACACTAGCCAAGGAACACTCTAGGCAAGTGTAAGCTAAGTAGCATAAACAGACAAGAGTATAAAGTTGGAAACAGAACAAAAGTTAAATATTTGGGGTAAAAGATATGAAAGAGAAAAGAAGAACGGAGGCTTAGGCTGGTGGCTAGAGTTTATGCGATATTCTGGGGCCATCCTTCTTATTTCTACAAGTAATATTTTTCATGCTAAGGCCCAAAATGACTACTCTAGACTTTTCGATAGATTTGGATTCTGGTGTCCCAAAATAGTGTACTATGTCCATATCAGGCACCAAAACAATAAGTAAATAAATAACCCTTCGGGGTGGCCCAGTGGTTTGGGCTTGGGACTTCCATGTTGGAGGTCTCAAGTTTGAAACCCCTTGCCAGCGAAAGCAAGGGGTTTGCTTCTGGGCCGAGCTCGTCGCACCGGGCTTGCCTAGTGCGGGTTACCTCTAGAGCATGTAAGAGCCTTGCAAGAACATCAGTGCATGACCTAATGACCATGGAGATTGACCCTCTTCCACATCATTAAGTGGAGACATCTTTAAGACCACTACTTTTCTTACACCTTCTGTATTTGTATAGGGTAGTGCCTAATTCCTCAAGTTCTTCAGTCTAACATACAAGTCATTAACAAAAATCATTTCATTCACAAGTCACCAGGAACCGTAATTATCCAACTAGCGAGAGCCCTCTAATCGCTCAAAGAAGCATAATCCCATATGCTGATAAACATCTTAATAAGAATTTTGAAAACATAATTGATACCTTGAGTTAATACCATCATAATGATCACCCTTCTGAAGCATTTCCAGTATGATATCCAGTAAAAAGTTAATTGGACGACTGACAGTTGCACTTCGATGGGGCAAAAAGCTCCGAACTAGTGTCTTGAGCCCAAAAATCTGCAATAACTGAACAGTCAGATGAAACTATAGAAAGAAGTCCTAACTAGAAAGGTAAACTATTTCACACTAACATCCTTTGGGCCC
>JAJOOS010002211.1:0-42328 GCA_029582725.1 Solanum chiquidenum
TCTTCTTCACTCAAGAACCCTAACTCTTACTCTTTTAAAATGGAACAAAAATGATCCACAATCAGCCTAACACAATAATATAACCTCAAAAGAAAAGATTTGTGAAAAGACCAAAATGCCCTTAAATTTCCGGACGGACTCCTTGCTAACTGCCCAACTTTCAAAGGGCATAACTCGCTCATACGAACTCGGAATCGAGCAAACTCGGTGGCGTTGGAAAGATCTTTCCAAGGGATTTCCAAACATAACTGGAACTACTCCTGGATCATCCTGAGCTAGGAGTTATGACTGCTCAAAGTTGGCCAAAAACTCACTGATTTCCCACACTTAACCAAATTTCCAGGTTCTGAACTTTTTCCAAAAATGACTACTTCCAATTTCAAGCTTCTTCATAATCATTTTAAATTGTCGGATGTAACACAATTTAAACGAAATTACATAAAACCCCTCATAGAACCTCATTATAAAGTCAACACAAAGTCATAGGCTCTTGCTTAACCTATCATTTTCCGAGTCGTTACAACCACGACCCGTGGTCCTACCTGTGAAGGTGAGGCAGTGGCCTCCATTTTTGGTCACAAAGTTCATTTGCCCAAGTCATCTCCAAGGGATCCTTCACGACTCGTGAAGTGGACCATGACACATAGTCATGCCCGTGGAGGGTTGAGGCAGTAGCTATGCTACCTCGGGCCTTCATGCCACCACGCCTAAGTCCTCATCACGGAGTGCTTCACGAGCCGTGGTCAAGACCACGTACCGTGGTACCTTCCATGGAGGTTGAGGCCGTGTCTAAGATATTTGGAGGCTTCCCTCCCTTGGCCAAGGCAACTCCACGAAGCCTCCCACGGGCAGAGGCCATGAACACGAGCCGTGGTGATGGCCGTGGAGCTTAAGGCAGTGTGCTCAAGTTTGGGGCAGCCTTGGCCTTTGGCCTTGGCTTGCCCTTTTTGCTTGGCACTTATCCCTTAGGCCTTGACTTCTAAAAACCCCATATCATGTTTGGATGGTCTATTAATCTATGGGGAGTCCTTTTACGATTTTTAACCTTACGTTTAGGCTCTAGTTTAACCTACCATTTTCTAAAGTGTTACATTATCTCCCCCTTGGGAACATTCATCCTCGAATGACGATCTAGACACATTACGGAATTAAAGACTCAAGACTAGCTTCCCAACAAGCATGAAACATAAGAATAATGCACAATGCAAAGGAGGAAACATCAATTCCATCTCAAGACATAAACAATGCAATCACAATGAAGTAGGAACTACATCCACAACCCAATATGCACATAACTCATCATTTGATATAATTTTTGGAGGAACTACCTTCTCCATCACAAACAAGCTCAACACAACAATAAGGAACCAATATGTCATATCATCAAAACATAACTAAACATGTCCATCAATTCACCTCATGAAGTCAAATATGCAATCATCATACTAAAGTGTAATTCAACATGAGGAACATATAAATCATGAAAACTCAATTTATGCTAACTATGAATTCTCACAAGAACATGCATATCATAAGGAAGTCACAAAGAACACTTATATCACAAATGACTTTCAAAAATACCAAACGCAATAAAACTACTTACCTCCCACATGGTAGCGATCCAACTAAATATTTTGATTCCAGTGGGGACAACTATGATCATGGCAGCTGCGGTGAAGTAGGGACGAGTATCAACATCTAAGCCCACAGTAAACATATGATGAGCCCAAACAAGTTTGGATAGGAGTAGAAGCAAAAAGATGAGGATAACGGGACTTCATATCGGCCTCCGCCTCCCATGTAGCACCCTCAACTAAGTGATTCCTCCATATGACTTTAACATAAACTACATCTTTGTTTCTTAACCTCTTAACTTGCCGGTCCAAACTCTCCACCAGGACCTCTTCATAAGAAAGGTTCTAATCAACTCCTAAACCCTCTAAAGGAAGGATGGATACCGTATCACCAATGCACTTCTTAAGCATGGAAACATGAAATACCAGGTGAACCGGAGTCAATTCATTTAGCAAGTCTAATTCATAGGCAACTTTCCCAATACGCTTCAAAATTTGATAAGGGACCACATACCGGGGACTAAGCTTCCCCTTTTTACCAAACCTCATCACACCTTTCATAGGTGAGATTTTCAAGTAGACCCAATCACCAACCTCAAATTCAAGATCCCTCTTTCTAACATCGGCATATGACTTTTGCCGACTTTGGGCCATCTTCAACCTCTCTCTAATGAGTCAAACTTTTTCAATTGCCTCATAAACTAGTTCGGGATCAACTAGAGAAAATTCACCTACTTCAAACCAACCAAGCGGAGATCTACACCTTCTACCATAAAGGGTTTCAAATGGAACCATGACAATGCTTCAGTGTTAACTATTGTTGTAGGTAAACTCAATCAATGGGAGATGGTCATCCCAACTACCCTTGAAATATATCACACATGCCCTCAACATGTCCTCTAAGGTTTCAATGGTGCGTTCCGCTTGACCATCCATTTGAGGGTGGAAAATGGTACTAAGTTTAACATTGGTACCGAGTCCTTTTTTGAATGCCTTCCAAAAATGTGAAGTAAATTGAGTACCCTTATTCGAAATGATGGATGAGCGGACCCCATGTAACTTCACTATCTCATTGATGTACAACTTGGCATAGTCTTCCGTCGAAAATGAAGTCTTGACGGGAATAAAGTGGGCTGATTTTGTCATCCTTTCAACAATGACCCAAATAGAATCATGTTGCCTTCGAGTACGAGGCAACCCCACAATAAAATCCATATTCACATCCTCCCACTTCCAAGTGGGAATATTTATTTCTTTGGACAACCCTCCGAGCCTTTGATGCTCGGCCTTAACTTGTTGGCAATTCAGATACTTGGCTACAAAACCCGCTATATCCTTC
This sequence comes from Solanum chiquidenum, assembly GCA_029582725.1. Taxonomy (NCBI): domain Eukaryota; kingdom Viridiplantae; phylum Streptophyta; class Magnoliopsida; order Solanales; family Solanaceae; genus Solanum; species Solanum chiquidenum. Next base: position 2,914 of record JAJOOS010002211.1, read on the forward strand.
TTCATACCTTTCCACCAATAGACTTCCCGTAGGTCGTGTACATCTTGGTGGCTCCTAGATGAATAGAATATCGCAAACCATGAGCCTCTTCTAAAATTTGCTCTCTGAAGCCATCAACATCCGGAACACATAATCTACCGGGCCAACCTATGCACATCACAAACCAATTCCTTCTTCTCATCTTCTACATGAGCCACACTACCCATGAACAATCTACTTAGGGCATCTGCAACTACATTAGCTTTGTCGAGGTGGTAAAGGATACTCATGTCATAATCCTTCAAAGGCTCTAACCACCTTCTTTGTTGGAGATTCAAGTCTTTTTGGCTAAACTCATATTGAAGACTCTTGTGGTCGGTAAACACATCTACATGGACCCCATATAAGTACTGTCTCCATATTTTCAAACCAAACACAACCGCCGCTAATTCAAGGTCATGAGTCGGATAATTCTTCTCATGGACCTGGAGTTGCCTTGAAGCATAGACAATCACTTTACCATGTTGCATAAGGACACATCCAAAACCCACCCAAGAAGTGTCACAATATACCACAAACCCATCGATACCCTCTGGTAAGGTCAACACCGGAGCGGATGTAAGTCTATCTTTCAATTCTTGGAAACTTTTCTCACAAGCCTCCGACCACACAAACTTAGCTTTCTTTTGAGTCTAAGCCATCAACGGAGAAGCAATGGAGGAAAAACCCTCAACAAACCTCCTATAGTAACCGGCCAAACCGAAGAAGCTTCTAATATCGGTTGGAGATAGAGGTCTAGTCCAACTTTTGACCACATCCATCTTCTTAGGATCTACCTCAATACCCATACCCAACACAATATGACCAAGGAAAGCAACCGATCTTAGCCAAAACTCACACTTGCTAAACTTTGAATACAATTGATGTTCCTTAAGGACTTGCAATACAATCCTCAAATGATCCTTATGTTCACCCTCACTATTTGAATAGATCAAAATATAGTCAATAAAAATGATCACAAACGAATCAAGATATTGCCTAAATACCCTATTCATTAGGTCCATGAATGCCGCCGGGGAATTTGTTAACCCAAAAGACATAACCACAAATTTGTAGTGACCGTACCGGGTCCTAAAGGCCATCTTAGGAATGTCACACCCTCTTACCCTTAGTTGATGGTAACCCGAACGAAGATCTATTTTGGAGAAATGGTTAACCCCTTGGAGTTGATCAAACAAATCATCAATCCTAGGAAGAGGATACTTATTCTTTATAGTGATCTTGTTCAATTGGCGGTAATCAATACACATCCTAAGGGACCCATATTTCTTCTGCACAAACAATACTGGAGTACCCCATGGAGATATGCTTGGTTGAATAAAACCCTTGTCTAACAAGTCCTTGAGTTGCTCCTTCAACTCCTTCAATTCGGTCGAAGCCATTCTATAGGGAGGGATAGATATGGGTTGTGTATCCGACAAAAGATCAATGCCAAAGTTTATTTCATGTTCAGGAGGAATGCCGGACAAGTCATTGGGAAAGACTTCCGGAAACTCACTCACCACGGGGACCGACTCTAAAGAAAGGACCTTGGACTCAACATCCATAACCCTAACAATATGATACATGCACCCCTTGGAGATAATTTTTCTAGCTTTTAGACATGAAACAAATTGACCTCTAGGAATAGAATTCCCCCCTTTCCACTCTAAAATTGGCTCTTTTGAAAATTGAAATTTGACCACACGGGTCCTACAGTCTATTGAAGCATAACATAAATGCAACCGATCCATGCCCAAAATTACATCAAAATCAAGCATGTTTAATTCCACCAAATCAACCAAAGTGACTTTATGAGACAAAGAAATAGGACAACTCCTATAGAATCTTTTTTCCACTACCGAGTCACCAACCGGGGTAGACACCAAAAAAGGTTCTAGTAACTCTTCGTGGAGCACTTCAAATTTCATAGCCACAAAAGGTGTAACAAAATATAAAGTGGCACCGGGGTCTAATAATGCATAAACATCAATGGAAAAGACTTGCAGCATACCCGTAACAACATTCGGTGGGCTCTTTTGGTCACCTCGTGATTGAAGAGCATAGAAACGGTTCTTCTTGGGAGCATCAGAATTTGAGCCACTAAGAGGGACTTGGTTGACCTCTCTCCCTTGAACCTTTAGCATGGGACAATCTCTCTTCATATGACCGCTCTTCCCATAATTGAAGCAACCATCCATGCCAACTAAGCATTTGCCATCATGTTTCTTGCTGCACTTTGCACAACTAGGTCTTTCAACATAAGATCTACCACTATTACCTCCTTGTGGCCTAGTGTTAGACACCCTATCTTTGTTGACCCTTGGAGTGCTAGATGAGCCTTGGTTGGAAAACCTCTTCTTGAACCTCAAATTTACCCTTGGAAGAATTCCCATCATTGGTCCTTGCCCGTTTTAATTCTCTATTCACTTGCTTGAGATTTTATTCCTCAATTTTCTAGGCATGAACCATGAGACGTGAAATATTCATACTTGGGATGAGCATTGCCGAACGACATTCATTGACTACCAAGTCGGATATCCCCATAACAAATTTGTTCATCTTGGCCCTAGAGTCCACTACTAAGGTTGCAACATATTTAGACAATTGGGTGAATTTAAGGCCATATTCCTTCACACTCATACCTCATTGGCAAAGGTTGATGAATTCTTGCATCTTCCTCTCCCTCAAATCTTGTGGGAAAAACCTATCAAGGAAGGCCGACTTGAACACTCCCCAATCAACCGAGCCCGCTCCCACAATTCTCTCGTCCTTCCATTGTTCATATTATACTTGAGCTACATCTTTAAATTGGTATGCGGCTAGTTCCTCCTTCTCTTGTGGAGACACACCCATATCATCAAGCACCTTAAAAAATTCATCAATAAACCCTTGTGGGTCTTCATCCACTTTGGAGCCATAGAATGTAGGGGGATTCATTCTTGTGAAATCCCTAATCCTTAAAGAGGTTGTACTTGCATTGGGGTTCACTTGAACTCTAGCATCCCTAGTGACTTGAGTCGCTAAAACATGAGTTAATGTTTGGAGAGGTGACCTTATCTCCACATTTGTCATAGCCCCCTCTTCATTAGGAGCTTGAGGAACTTGCGGCCCTTGAGGACCTTGGGGAGGAACTCCCTCATTAGCAATCTCCTCTTCCACTCTTCTTATGGCCGCTCTTCTTGTAGTCATATTCATATATGCACAAGAAAAAGGTTAGGAAAAGGACTTCACAGAGTTAAAACTCTAAGGCAAGACTAAGCAGTAATGAAAGAAGTGAAAGTTCCTAAACATCTTATAGCCTCTCATTCATAAGTGTGGCGCGCTTCACACTTATGAACAAGACTCTACTAGAAGTGGTTCAATAGACATCATCCTAGAATCATTCTATAACCTTGTTCTCTGATTACCAAGTTTTTCATGACCCGAGGTTACCCCCTAGGAGTAACATCGTGTACTTGACCCCGAAGGGGTCTCATACACCCTTAGCATAATCATAACATAAAGACATAGAATCATTGCAAAAAATTTAAAACTTTTACAATCGAAGCCAACTTCTTTTTCATAAATGAAAATAGGAATCTAAACGTGTCTCAATAACCGTCTAGTACAATAGAGAGTACAAATAGGGTCAAACGCCCTTTACATCAATAAAGTCTCAAAATAGGGAAGCACAATAAAACTAGAAATGAGTAATCCGTCCTCGAACATAAGGACTCACCAAGCTTAGGGAACAGTCAACCCAAGATTCACTTGAAAGGAGAAGTGTGTATCAACGACCGTAGCCTATATTCATAGAATGTAGAAAATATGGGTTAGCACAAATAATGTACTAAGTATGGAAGCCATGCACAAAATCCTTAAAACATGCATAAAAGGAATATTTAGTTGAATTCATGCCTTTATCAAGTTTAAAAGCCATAATACACATTTATGAAGACACATAAGCCAAACCAACATAGAAGAAATCCAAAGCCATACTAGTGCAATACAAAGGTAAGATTCCATAACCCTACCAAATGCTAAGTACCACATTAGGCCACCGACAACATACATATATTGCTTTTTCCTCATCCATAACCAACATACATAATTAAGGACTTATTCATAATCATAGTTTGTGACAAGTAAAGTGAACCTTAACATTCATACATATCTTTCATAGATAATTCATAAGTCATCGTAACATAAAAGAACCTCACCATAACCCCTCTTAAAGCCTACTTGTGCAATGCATAACTGAATTCACATACCCCCACTCTTACTAAGTGGTACCTCTCAAGAAGTCATAGTTAAAGTCCATGTTCTTACCTTAGGTCGTATTCATATCATATAGGGAAGTTGAGCCTTAACCGACATAGACTATGTGAGCTACATGGAATGCGGTGTTCTACTCCCACACCGAAAAGAGCTTGCCTAAGGTAGAACTTTTATAATATCTTTTAGGTGGATCCACTAGCTAAAAACCTATGTGGGCACATAGTTATGGGATATGGGGATTCCTACTAGAAACCTGGACTACTAGCATAAAAGGTTTCCATCCCATGAGACAACATACATTTTGAAGTCGGACTTACTAAACGTAAAAGCTTCCATCTCATTGTTCATATCCGCTCGGTGCTAAGCATAATTCCCTTTAATAGTCATATTAAGTCTTTACTTCAGTTCATGTTCATAAGAGAATGCACTAGGCATCCAACAAAAATAATACCATAAGAGCTCATAGATTCATTAGGTGAGAATGTCCTTTCAACCTTAGAACCATCAACATGTGAGTAAACCTTTCACATAACCTTCATAGTGTTTTTATGAGAATAGCCTTTCAATCAACACAACAAGCTTATCATAACATACATACATACTTCATGCATAATCAAGTGTAAGGGTATAGGGAAGAAGGATATCACATCAATACCATAATTACACAGGTCATATGATCATCATTATCTAAGTAAATCAAGAACTCATATACAATTTTCATCAACATATATAAACCCTAGTTATTGCCCTTCAAGGATAGGAACCAAGATCAACATTAACTTCAAAAATTATCACATTAGATAAGGGGATTTCATGATTCGACAACATAAACAATGTAAACATAATCAATTGTCAAGCTCTCATCATCAATCAAGCCATACATAGTTCACAATTTAGGAAGAAGGGAAAAACATGGGTTCAAGGGAGATTTTCATCATAAAACATCAATACAGAAACATTCCAATCATAAATCATCTTAATTAACCAAAATAAACCATAATTAAACAATGGAAAACATTTTAGAAGAAGACCCATGTTAGAGACTGAAAACCCTAGGTTTGGGGGATTTGGAATCTTGAAAACATAATTTGAAGGGGATCCTTGGGTGATAGCTACCCAAGGATAAAAAGAATCCATACCTCAATTAAGAATCTCCAAGAAATTTGGGGAAGAACCTTGAGAATCTACAAATCGTAGCTCCAATGGTGTGTTCTTCTTCCTTGAGTTTAGAGAGAGAATTTTTTAGAGAGGAGGGAGATTTTGATTTCAATTTGGGTGTTTGGTAATAATGACCAAGTCTATAAAATTTGACTTAAAAGCAATACATATGCTTCCCTTAAAAATACTCAAAACACGCCCACTTAATTTGACTTAAAAAGGAAATGACTCAAAAGTTCTCATTTAATGGTCCCCGTCAGGGGCCACGAGCCACCCTTCACGAGCCGTGGTGTGGACCACGACCCGTGGTCCTGCCCGTGAAGGTGAGGTAGTCACCTCCATTTTTTGTCATAAGGTTCATTCGCCCAAGTCATCTCCACGTTTCCCTTCACGACTCGTGAAGTGGACCACGACACGTGGTCATGCCCGTGAAGGGTTGAGGTAGTAGCTATGCTACCTCATGCCTTCATGCCACCATGCCCAAGTCCTCTTCATGGAGGGCTTCACGAGCCGTGGTGAAGACCACGAGTCGTGGTCCCTTACGTGGAAGTGGGGCAGTGTCTAAGACATTTGGAGGCTTCCCTCCTTTGGCCAAGGCAACTCCATTTAGCCTCCTATGGGCCGTGGTCATCACCACGAGGCCGTGGAGGTTGAGGCAGTGTGCTCAAGTTTGGGGCAGCCTTGGCTTGCCCCTTTTTCTTGGCACTTGTCCCTTAGGCCTTGACTTCTAAAACCCCATATCATGTTTAGATGGTCTACTAATCTACGGGGAGTCCTTTTACGATTATTAACCTTACGTTTAGGCTCTAATTTAACCTACCATTTTCCGGAGTGTTACATTGCATGCATGTTATGCTTCAATAAATTGTAGGACATGGGTGGTAAAATTTCAATTTCCAAAAGAGCCAATTTTAGAGTGGAAAGGGGGGATTTCTATTTCTAGAGGTCAATTTGTTTCATGTCTAAAAGCTACGACAATGATCTCCAAGGGGTGTATTTATCATATTGTTAGGGTTATGGATGTTGAGTCCGAGGTCCCTTCTTTAGAGTCTATCCCCGTGGTGAGTGAGTTTCCAGAAGTCTTTCCCAATGACTTGCCCGGCATTCCTCCCGAACGGGAAATAGACTTTGGCATTGATCTCTTGCCGGATACTCAATCCATATCCATTCCTCCCTATAGAATGGCTCTGGCCGAATTGAAAGAGTTGAAGGAGCAACTCAAGGACTTGTTAGACAAGGATTTTATTCAACCAAGCATCTCTCCATGGAGTGCTCCGGTATTGTTCGTAAATAAGAAAGATGGGTCCCTTAGGATGTGTATTGATTATTTCCAATTAAACAAGGTGACTATAAATAATAAGTATCCTCTTCCTAGGATTGACGATTTGTTTGATCAACTCCAAGGGGCTAACTATTTCTCCAAAATATATCTCCGTTCAGGTTATCATCAGCTAAGGGTGAGAGGGGTTGACATTCCCAAGATGGCCTTCCGAACAAGATATGGTCACTATGAATTTCTAGTAATGTCTTTTGGTCTAACCAATGGATCTAATGAATAGGGTTTTTGGGCACTATCTTGATATGTTTGTGATAGTTTTTATTGATGATATTTTGATCTATTCAAAGAGTGAAGATGAGCACATGAACCATTTATGAATTGTATTGCAAGTCCTTAAAGACCACCAATTGTATGCAAAGTTTAGTAAATGTGAGTTTTGGCTAAAGTTGGTTTCCTTCCTTGGTCATATTGTGTCAAGCATGGGTATTGAGGTAGATCCTAAGAAGACGGATGCGGTCAAGAGTTAGCCTAGACCTCTATCTCCTACCGATATTAGAAGCTTTTTGGATTTGGCCGATTACTATAGGAGGCTTGTTGAGGGTTTTTCCTCCATTGCTTCTCCTTTGATGGCTTTGACTCAAAAGAAAGCTAAGTTTGTGTGGTCGGAGGCTTGTGAGAAAATCTTCCAAGAGTTGAAAGATAGACTTACTTCCGCTTCGGTGTTGACCTTACCGCAGGGTACCGATGGGTTTATGGTATATTGTGACACTTCTCGAGTGGGTTTGGGGTGTGTCCTTATGCAACATGGTAAAATGATTGCCTATGCTTCGAGGTAACTCAAGGTACATGAAAAGAATTATCCAACTCAGGATCTCGAATTAGCGACGGTGGTGTTTGCCTTGAAAATATGGAGGCACTACCTATATGGGGTCTATGTGGACGTTTTCACCAACCACAAGAGTCTTCAATATGTGTTCAGCCAAAAAGACTTGAATCTCCGAAAAAGAAGGTGGTTAGAACTTTTGAAGGATTATGACATGAGTGTCCTTTACCACCCCGGCAAAGCTAATGTAGTTGCGGATGCCTTAAGTAGATGGTCCATGGGTAATGTGGCTCATTTAGAAGATGAGAATAAGGAATTGGTTCATGATGTGCATAGGTTGTCCTGACTAGGTGTCCAACTAGTGGATTCCACCAAGGGTGGAGTTATAGTCCATCATAGTTCCGAATCATCCTTTGTGGTTGATGTGAAGTCTAAAAAACACCTTGATCCCATATTAATGGAGTTGAAAGAATCGGTACTCAACAAGTCCATTGATGCTTTCTCCCAAGGGGGAGATGGGGTGCTTAGGTACCAAGGTAGATTATGTGTTCCGGATGTTGATGGCTTAATAGAGCAAATTTTAGAACAGGCTCATGGTTTGCGGTATTCTATTCATCCGGGAGCCACCAAGATGTACCGTGATCTATGGGAAGTCTATTGGTGGAATGGCATGAAGAAGGATATAGCAGGTTTTGTGGCCAAATGTCCGAATTGTCAACAAGTTAAGGCCGAACACTTGAGACCGAGAGGCTTGTCCCAAGATTTAGATATTCCCACTTGGAAGTGGGAGGATGTGAATATGGATTTTATTGTGGGGTTGCCTCGTACTCGAAGGCAACATGATTCTATTTGGTTCATTATTGATAGAATGACAAAGTCTGCCCAGTTTATTCCCATCAAGGTTTCATTTATGGTGGAAGACTATGCCAAATTTTACATCAAGGAGATAGTGAAGTTGCATGGGGTTCCTCTATCTATAATATCGAATCGAGGTACTCAATTTACTTCACATTTTTGGAAGGAATTCCAAAATGGGCTTGGTACTAAGGCCAAGCTTAGCACTGCATTTCACCTTGAAAAGTATGGTCAAGCGGAGCACACCATTTAAACCTTAGTGGACATGTTGAGGGCGTGTGTCATAGATTTTCAAGGTAATTGGGATGATCATCTACCATTGATTGAGTTTGCCTACAACAATAGTTACCACTCAAGTATTGTCATGGCTCCGTTTGAAGCATTATATGGTAGGAGGTGTAGATCTCCGATTGGGTGGTTTGAAGTGGGTGAAGTTGCTCTAATCGGTCTCGAACTAGTTTATGAGGCCATTGAGAAGGTCCGACTCATAAGAGAGAGGTTGAGGACGTCCCAAAGTCGGAAAAAATCTTATGCCGACAATAGAAGAAGGGATCTAGAATTTGAAGTTGGTGATTGGGTCTATTTGAAAATATCACCTATGAAATGGGTGATGAGGTTTGGCAAAAAGGGGAAACTTAGTCCCCGTTATGTAGGCCCATATCAAATTTGGAAGCGTATTGGGAAAGTGGCCTATTAGTTACACTTGCCGAATGAATTGGCTCCGGTTCACCCGGTATTCCATGTTTCTATGCTTAAGAAGTGCATTGGTGATCCGGTAGCTATCATTCCTTTAGAGGGTTTGGGAGTTGATGAGAACCTTTCCTATGAAGACATTCTGGTAAAGATTCTAGACTGGCAAGTTTAGAGGTTGTGAAACATAGAAGTAGCTTCCGTTAAGGTTCTATGGAGGAATCACTTAATTGAAGGTGCTACATGGGAGGCCAAGGCCAAAATAAAGTCCCGATATCCTCATCTTTTTCCTTCTACTCCTATCCAAACTTGAGGTAAGTAGTTTTTCTTGAGTTTGGTGTTTCGAAAGTCATATGTGCTATGAGTGTTCTTTATGATTTCCTTATATTATGCATGTTCTTGTGAGAATTCATAATTTAGCATAAATTGAGTTTTCATGATTTATATGTTCCTCATGTTGATTTGCACTTTGGTATGATGATTGCATATTTGATTTCATGGGATGATTTGATGAACATGCTTAGTTATGTTTATGATGAACATGCTTAGTTATGCTTTTGATGAAATGGCATGCTGACTCCATATTGTTGTGTTGAGCTTGCTTTGAGTTGGAGAAGGGAGTTCCTCCTATGTTTATGCGAAGTAATGAGTTTGATACATATTGGGTTGGTAGAAGTAGTTCCTACTTCCTTGTGTTGCATTGACCATGTCTTGAGATGGAACTAAAGTTTCCTCCTTTTTCATAGTGCATGAAGTGAATAGTGCATTTTAAAGTTGTGCATATTTTTGATGTTTCATGCATGATGGGCTGCTATTCTTGAGTTTCTAAATTTGTTTGGTGTCTAGATCATCATTCGAGGACAAATGTTTCCAAGGGGGAGATAATGTAACACTATGGAAAACTAATGAACTAAGCTAGAGCCTAGTATGTAGTCTAGTAGCCTAATTAGGGTTAACGTAAAGATAAGAGTCGTAAAATAACCTCCCCTACTTAGTACTAATGTTTTAGGGCCTAAAACATCAAGGCATGGCCTCCCCAAGGACCCCCAAGGGTCCTTGATGAGGACCATAGGGCTGGCCAAAAAGCTGTCAAAATAGCATGACCCATGAAAGGGGCACCCACGAGCCGTGGGTGTACTCACGCACCGTAGGTAGGGGTCGTGGGTCGAGGCTAGACCTCCCCCAAATCTCCAAAGTTCCAGTACCATTCCACGCTTGTGCAGTACGGACCGTGGACCCACTCACGCTCCGTGGGTGGGGTCTCGTGAGTGAGGTCTGGACCATGGCCAAAATGAAAAGTCTCAAACCCAACTCACGAGTGACCAGTACGGTCCGTGGGTCCATCCACTCCCCGTTAATGGGGGTCGTGGATGGGGTCTGTGAGACTGTCTTAAATTCGGCCAAGGGTGAATTAAATTAGGTAAGTTCTATTTTAATTATTAAAGGGTGAGGATGGCTTATATTAGTTATTTAGACATATATAATTAGTTTTTAACTATTAACCAACTCTTTTAACACCTCATAACTCACAAAACTCAAATCTCAACCAACTCCCCTCTCCAAATATGCTCTCTCTAGAAACTCCATTGAAGAGCAAGAACAGGGTCAAGCTTAGGGTTCAAGGAGCAGTCTTTCTTCCTCAATTTCGTGTGGGATCTCCATTCAAGGTATGGGAGTCTTGATTCATGGAGAGCTTTCCTCCATGAAGCCCTTCAACTCTTAATTTTGAATTTGGTAGGTTCTTCAAAAACTAGGATTTTCAATCTAGCCATGGGTTCTTTCTAAAAACAATTTCAATGGGTCAATTGTCTTATATTATGGTTGATTTGTTGTTTAATGGTGATTTTTATAGTAAAATCCCCCATGAACCCATGAACTCCCCCATGACCCCAATTTCATGAATTGTGATGGGTGTATTGATAAAAGGTGAATACTATGAATTGTTTCTATGGTATTGTAGTAATTGAATTTTGTTTTATTCATGCCTAATGTAGTATTTCTAGGTGTGATTGTGCTACATGATTCATGACCCTCGAGGGGTGAAATTATGAAGGTTTATGCATGTAAATGAAAGTTGTGTATGAACTTATGATTCACTTAGAAAGTGAAGATCCTATGACTATTGTGTAAATTGTGGTATTGTTGAAAGATCATTCTCCTCTTACCCTTACACATGACGATGAAAATGTTTTTGTGTTGATTGGAAAGTTATTCTCATGAAACACTATGAACATGATGTGAAAGGTTTACTCACATGTTAATGTTGATTCTAAGGTTGAAAGTCCATTCTCACCTAAATGAATCTATGAGCTATTTTATGAGTTGTATTGAATGAAGGGCAAGATATTCCTTCACACATGTAAATGCAATTCAAAGACTAATGATGTATAATTTGGGAAATAATGTTTAGCACTGAGTGGATATGGAAAAATGAGGTAGAGGCCCTTCCGTCAATACAATAGGCCAGGTCATCTAAATTATTCTCATGAGATGGAAGCTCCTCCGCCAATACAATAGGTCGGATTTCTAGAAGCAATCTCCCTATCCCATAACTATGTGCCCACATAGGTCTTTAGCTACTGGATCCACCTAAAAGCTATACATTTAGTTCTACCTTAGGAAAGTATGACACCTTCTTTCGGTGTGGGGTTACACGACACCGGATTCAATGTAGCTCACATGGTCTATGTCAGTTATGGTTATTTTCCCTACATGACAAGATAATAAATATGACATGAACCATACTTATGACTTCTTGATGAGATTTACTTAGTAGGAGTGGGGGTATGTGCCTTCACTTTTACATTGCACAAGTAGACTTTGAAAGGGATTATGGGATGGTTCTTTATGCTATGGGACATGAATGTATGCATGTATGTTGAAGGGATTGTTGCTATGAATGACTTCCCTTATGTTCAAGTAATGTACATGACTATTTCCTTATCTATGACTATTGACTATGATGATGTCTAAAGATGATATGTATGACTAAGGTGGCTTCAAAGGAGTACTTAGTATGGTTGGTATTATGGGATGCCAACCATACATTGCACAAGTATACCTTAGGTTTACTAAGGCATTGGTTCTATTATGTTATGAGGATTTATGTGATGAATATTCTATGACTTGTGTTTTACATTAAAATGCATAAATGATTCTTAAACTGGACAAATGCATGCTCTTCAAATAAAATGTCCTTTTTATCATATTTCAATGATTTTTTATGCATGCTTCCATACATAGTACATATTTGTGCTAACCCTTATTTCTTCTACATTTTGATAAGTCTAGGTTCCGGCTAGGTGAAGTGTACTTCCTTTCTTGACTAAGGCTTGGATTTCTTACCTCCAAGACTTGTGGTGAGTCCTCATGGTGCGAGGACAAGATGTCATTCACTTCTAGTTGCTTTTTATTATTTTCTACCTTTGAGATGTTTTTTATTGTAAAGGGTTGTGACCCTATTGACATTCTATTGTAGTAGATGGGTTATGAGACAATGTCTATATTCTTTTCGGTTTTATGAAGTAAAGACTTTGATTGTAAAATTTTAAATTCCGCATCATTTCCAGTTTTTCTATGTTTATGTATGCTAAGGGCTTGTATGAGACCCCTTCAGGATCAAGTACACCGTGTTATGTCTAGAAGGTACCCCTGGGTCGTGACACCAAGTTTGTCATGCTTCGAGCCTACACCTTGGGCAGGACTTGCACTCGAGAACCATTGTTGGCCCCAAGCAAACCCTTGGCCTAGCTTACTACTTAGCGGAAGACTTTACTCAATAAAGATAAATTCATGTAATAACTAGAATGTTGTAAAGAAACATTCAACTGGCCATTAAGGCAACTCAAGTCTTATAATCAAAACAACTGAAATGCATAATACTAATGAACTACTAATGTCTAACTGTCTATGAAGCCTCTAATACTATGAGGGATGTCGGGACAAGAACCCCGATCATCCTAACAACTGAAATAACAAAGTAAATAAACGGGGATCCTCCGGAAAGCAAGGAGGCTCACCAAATGACTCGAAAATGCTTAACTGGATCAATGAAGTGCTATATCTGCATCATAAAATGATGCAGGCCAAAATGCGTCAGTCATTGAATGTACAAGCATGCGAGGGGAAAACTAAATATGACATAAGCTTGAATTGAAATTTGAAAGAAACACTTACCTAAACCTTACTCAACTCATGGATAGTCAACTCAATGGAGAAATAAACAACAATAAAGATGCAATTTATATGAAACATTTAAAATAGTAGATAACATCTCAAAGTATTGGAAAATACAATGATATCTCAGTTGTATATAAGAATACAAAAATAAACTCTGTTTAGGAAATTCTCTATCCGACAACCATCACTATGAGCTATGTGATGATACATCGTCTCACCCACGCTGCCAAAAATGTCCTATAACTTGCCGGGATATAGAACGCCTCAACTAAGTGGATCCACTAGTCTATGCTAAAAAGCATTAAGGAGTCATTGATGAGCCCTCAAATTGGACTCATTTAGGGCCCTATTTTAATAGAATTAGTGTCCTCAAATGCATCTTTTATCCCAATATCTGATAAAAACTCTTAAGTTTTAGGTATTTGAAGATTTAAGGAAAGAATGGACACTATGTCACAAAAAGGAACAAAAAGGGTGAAAAGAGTGAAGAGATGGATGCCTGAGCATCGCCAAGTCCACTTGGTGAATCGCCAAAGAGCCTTACTCTGCCTTTTGTTCCAGTGTGTTGAACCCTGAAGGAAGAGGATCAAATCGGTGGTGAAAAGGAGCAGTCGGCGTGTTGCCGAACAGTTCCGTGAAGCAGTATTATACCGCCCAATTGTCTAGGATGCAAAGATGATGTAGGCAAGCAAGAAAGGCAATGAACCAGACGATGGGTGAATCGCCGAGTAGATCGGCGATTCACACTAACTTCGCCGAACGATCCGCTGCAACATTAATGCTGAACACTATAAATACTAGCTTTATATTAGTTTTAATTATCAAGCTTCATTAGAATACTCACAATTAGATATTTTATTTTGTAACTCTTATTTTCTCTCAAGTTTGAGAGGGTTTTTGAAGACTTGAAGAAGAAAGGGTTTCATCTTCCCCAACTTGGAAGTGGGTCTCCTTGATTCTTCTTTCTTTGCCTAAATCAAGACTTATTTCTCTATACCCATTTGATTTAAACATCATTGAAGGTATAATTTTCTATTTCTTGATGTGTGGCTAAAAACCCCCATTCTTGGGGTGTGATTTAGCAAATATGAGTTAAGATTGTTGTTGGGTCTTGCTTGCTGATAGCTTAAATATAGTTTAATGGTGATTTCACCTAGTGGTTGTGGTTTAATTTAATGAGTTTGTAGTTGCAAATACAAAACCACCCAGGTCTTTTCGGCTTTCTCAAGAGAGAGGTCGCGAAACCAAGACCACTAGACTGATGGCCTAAGGAGTGGGTCGACATGAGGTTCAGCCCGAGAGGGTGAGCCCTAGTCCCATATCCAAATACTCAGCTCGAGAGAGTGAGTGGGGTAAGGCGTAGGTTGGTCTTCATGCGGCAAGTGGGTGTCCGAGAGGAACCCATTTGAAATGGGGTAAGTTGCTCGAGAGAGAATTTATTTCCACTTAAAGCTTAGCCTAGTCACTATTAATATACAAATTTTCTATCGAAAGCTTGTACCCAACAATCTAGATTAGCTTGTATGCGGTCACATCCCAAGAATCTCCCGTCATACTTGATTTTCCTTATATTTTACTGTTTTTATTTGATTTTGTGACAAAAACCCCAAATCGATAGTTGACACTTTCGTGTCACCCCCATTGATTTATAATGTTTTTATTCATAAATCTCTTTAGCTATGACTAATTAGGATGAAATTCTAGTTCGCTACAAATTCTCAAAACCACTCCCTTAGGACACGACCCCAACCCTCGGTTGGGTTACTATATTATCGACGATCGTAGACACTCAAACCGTAGTTAGTGTCATTGGTCACGATAAGCATCAGTCATCTAAAAAGTATGACCCTTTCTACCCACGTTGGCTACATGGTTTATGGAGACTTGAATTATTATGAACTCGTTCCCATATCGGTGCTCAATACTACTCCCAAAATATACTCAGCTCCTATGTTTAAAAACATAACGCTTGCTCTATGGTTTGAGGTTATTACTTAAAATTTATCTCTAAAAGAGATGGAATTCAAAACTTTTCATGAAAACTCATTTGGAAATTGGTGTTTCCTCTTATCTTAATTGTGAAAACATTTACTCTTTGGAAATACTTAGTTCCCATATATCATTTTAAAGAAAGGAACTTGGATCTACTATTTCTCAAACTCAATGCTTAAGTCTTTAAAATAAGTTTAAAACAATTGTAAAGGGATTTTGAAAGACTCTAAGAACTCTCTTGACTTGACTCTTAGCTTTACCTTGAATTTGAATTATGGATTCAAGGGTTACGATCTCATGTTATGGATGATCCCTTGATGCTTAAACGTACCTTAGAGTGTAGAAAACAACTAGAAAACATAGGTACGATTCGAGGAAACTCAAATGGAAAAAAGTGGGAAAGGGTAGAGGACTTGGCATCCTGAGTGGCGTAGGGCGCCAGAGCCCTAACTACAGAACCTGGGTAGGGGTGACTGAGTGGTGTGGTGCCCCACAGCCCATCCTACAGACTCCTCATGCTGGCGCACTGAGTGGCGCGATGCGCTAGCCCCCTACCTAGAAACCCGGTGAATTTTCTTGTTCATTTTTCGACCCTAATTTCGTCTAGATTCGATTAGTTACTTCCCCAAACACTTAGATTCGAATATCCAATCATAGTACACAACAATCTACTCCAAAAAACAACCTTACTAATAAAATCATCTCAAAAACTCTTTCAATTACAAAAAATCAAGATTCAAATGAAACTTCAACAAAATTCATCAAGAACTCAAATACTCAACTTTCAAGAACGTAAATACACTGAATTAAACATGATTGGCGCATGGGTGAACAAACTCGGTGCTCTTTAAACTCACATACCTCTTAGGGATTAACCCTTAGGAAAATTCGCAAGCAAAATCTCAAGAACGCGACGAAACTTTGGCTTTTATCCCTTTTTCTCCTCTTTTCTCTTCTCTCAAAACCCTAGCGTTAATTTGGAATGCCTATACTGAACCAAATCAGTTTAGACCCCAAATAAACTACTAAAAATGAAATAACCTAATTGGGTAATAAAAAGACCAAAATACCTCTCTTAAATTCGGGTAACTTTCCTTAACTAGACAGCACGACTTCAAACGGGCATATCTCTCTCATACGAGTTCAAAAATTAGCAAACTTGGTGGTGTTGGAAAGATAATTCAAATACCTATCATTTGATATCTTTTAGCCCAGATAAATCATCTTGTGCTGAAAGTTATGGTTGTTTAAAGTTGACCCAAAATCCATACTTAGCATATCTTGCCAAAATTTCCAAATTTAATCTTTCCAAAAATAGTTTCTTTCTGATTCTAGTTCTTTTGAATAGAGAGGTGTTACACATAACTCCGCTCGAAGTAGACGATTACATTCACCTTACTTCCATGTCTCCACCTCCTCCTCCTTTGATTCTCGCTGCCAAACATCTCCCATTGGCCCTAGTTAACATCCCCTTGTAGCTGCATATTACACTTCCAAATTATCGTTCTGGTCATTGCAACTACCCCCACTTACTTGTAGAGTGGTTTGTCATTACACAGTTGTGTCGTCACACCTTGCACACATGATGTTACCTCAACCTGCTCTTGGGGAACATGTCATGGATAAATGTTCGTCACCTACTCAATCTTGACAATATAGTTCGGTGCCCAATCTTCGATGTTGTGGTTGAGGAGGTCCACCCTAACTGCGTTAAATATTATGATTTGCTTGAAATAATAATTCAAAGTAAGAATAGGAATCCTAAATTGATTAGGATTTGTTATTTATGGTAGTTGTTTTTAGTCCTAGTTTAATTTGGATTTACCTTTATAAATATGGATGTTACTAGTTATTTTTAATATATATATATATATATATAGAAAATATAGGAATACATTGAAATATACAAAATACATAGAACATGAATTAAGATTCAAGAACCTTTGAGTTTATAAATAACATATTTTCCTTCAAATTGGTATCAGAGCTAGTAATCTTCACCATCAAATAACATATATGGCATCAAATATGTTTCCGCTAATTTCTTCTCCTATGCTCAAAGGAGAAAATTATCAATTATGGGCTGTGAAGATGAAGACATATTTACAATCTGTGGATCTATGAGATATTGTTGAAAAAGATGGTGAACCATCACCACTATCTACCAATCCAACTTTGGCTCAAATAAGAAACCATAATAATGAAAAACTTAAAAAGTTCAAAGCAATGAATAGTTTATGGAATTCTCTAAAGGACGAATGTTTGGGCAATGAACAATCAATGTTAATGCAAGTTCTAAAGCTTAAAAGACAATTTGAGATTTAAAAGAGAAAAGAAACAGAAGGAATTAAAGATTATATGTCATGCCCCAAACTCAATGGGTGAAACTGGCTCCTAATGCAAAAACCCAGGCCTGAGCCAACCCTGCTGAATCATTTACTACTAGTGCATGGCAGCCACACGCAATCAAGAAAGCAAAAAAGTATATCTCAGCTTAAAATTAAGCCTTCGACCGGTAAGGCCCCTATCAACAGATCTATGAATGAAACAGCTACTCCCAAGAGTTCATATAAAGAAATAAATAACTAGCACAAAAGTTCTGATTGGGCCGTCGAGGCCACCATGATCTCTATACCGAAACTAAAAGTAGATATATATCAAGACAATATATCAAACAACTAACAAGCTTCAGCAAACTAGGCCAGCATGGCCATAATGTTGCTATACACCCCACACACTAGTTTGCAAGCCTCTAAGAGTAGTAAAGATTGGCGGGACAGGGCCCCAGCCTACCCGTAAAAATATATACAAGAAAAGCTAACAAACCTCCCAACTCTGGCAAGCTCCGGAGGAAAGGGGCTAGCCAATCGGATAGAAGTTAATTTTGTTGCTGAGGAGGTCTACTGGGTCGTCTATCGGGACTTGCAGGCGTGAATGCAGTACCCCCAGGCAATGGGACATCAGTACGAAATAATTTACCTAGTATGAAAGGCATAGACTATAAGCAGATATCCTAATATACTGGAGTAATCCAATAAATAAATCAAGGATAAGATAAATGCACTAACCTGCTCCTAAATCTAAACATATAAAACAACAACCTAACCCAGCTCCCATAAGCTCGACAAGTACAAACAGCACACAAGACCACCTACCTAGGCCCCCATAAGACCAGAAAGTGCCAATCAATCTATATACCCCTATCAGTAATCCCCTAGACCCGTAGGTAGTCACATAGCTCTCTTAGGCAATAATATAGCCCTGTAGGTAGGACATAGCTCTCTTAGGCATAAATATAGCTTAAAGACAACTCATAGCCCTCTTAGGCAACAACATGGCCCAGTAGGCAGCACATAGCCTTCTTAGGCGTCAATATAGCTCCGTAGGTAACTCATAGCCCTTCTAGGTATCAATATAGCCCCATAGGAAACTCATAACCCTTCTAGGCATCAATACAACCCCGTAGGCAGAACATAGCCCTTCTAGGCATAGATCACATTCCTGCAGTTAACCAAAATGGCCCCAATGGCAACAATAACAATCCAATAGGCTAAAAGAGAGCAATTTAGCTACAATCAACCTATACAAATAGCCTCTAAGTCGTGTCCAACATAGGGACGTTACTACCTGAATAAGAATACCGACAAGGGAGGATTATATCCACTCGAGCAACCAATAATCAACAATAACGGCTACAAGTATAACAACGATAACAACCCAATTACATTGCTCCTAAGATTTAAGGAAACATGCCATAAGAAGGGAATAGCCTTAACATACCTTTTTTGATGAATTCACGTGGCTTAACAACTTTTACTCACAACCCCCCTCGATACTACAACAAGGCAGGACCATAATCAACACACAAGAATATAAGATACCACGATAATCCGATAAAATATATGTATTTCCGTCGCAAATTGCTATTTGCAGCTTATGAAAGCTAGAGTCAATGAAAGAAGGGTCTTACCTTTATCTTGAATTCGTAATACACCTCAAAACCTTAAAAGTTGTCTAAACCCTTGCTGTCCCAACACCAAAGTATGATATGCTACGAAATCGATAAAACAAATTATACCATGATGACGAGCTCAACGCGTAGAACAACTTTCGTGAAGGACTTAAGTCGAGAAAATCTATAATTTGGTTGATCCTAGAAATGGGTTTTCTATGTTTTCAGGTTCTTCACTAAAAGAAATGAAGAACAAGTTGAAGAATAAGATATATAAAAAGCTCCACCGACCTAGGGCCCCACCTCATGTTCCTTCTTGCGCAGTCTCGCAAAAATATGAATATCTCTCTATTCTGAAGATGTATGAACAAATGGTTTCATGCGTTGGAAACTAGACTCGTAGGCCTTCGATTTGGTAGGTCGTGGACCCCATAACTCTTTATAGATTGGGAGAAAACCTCCGATACATTTGACCCAAGTTTCAGAGAAATCTTTAAAAAGAAACTTACGATAACTTTCACCAACTTTTATTTTGCCACTTACCTAACTTCAAAACTTGAGATACAACCCTTGAACACTTAAAATATGACATACCACATCATTCTTAATTTATTACTCACCCTCTTTGTCTTTCCACGAAGGTACGAGTTAATTTAGATGTTTTAAAAAGTCGGGGTGTTATATTGTGTTGGCAAACTCACATCAATTGCCAACAAACTTAGACTGTTTGGTGAAAAAATTCCCGATACTAGAATTATTGAGAAAGTTCTTGTAACTTTGCCTGAAAAGTTTGAGTCCAAGATTTCTTCACTTGAGGAGTCTAACGATTTCTCAAAAATTGAAGTCAATGATTTGGTGAAAGCTTTGCAAGTAGTTGAGCAAAGAAGGGCAATTAGAGATGAACAAACAACTGTAGAGGCTTTTGCTGTTAAATATCAATTGAATCAATCAAAAAGAATAAATCTCCACCTTGCAGTATATGTAAGAAAAATAATCACGCAGAGGATGATTGTTAGTTTAAAAGCACCAGAACCAAGATTTTTATTTGCAAAAAATTTGTTCAGCTTCAAAAGGATTGCAACGTTAAAGAGATCCAAGCAAACGTGGCACAAGAGGAACAAGAGTAAGAAATTCTTCTCTAATTAAGAGTTGGTGAAAGGTAAAAAGAAAAAAAAGACATACACAAAAAGAAAAGGAGTTGATGGGAAGGGCATCAACGAGAGTTAGAGAGAGAGTGCCCAACATCAAAACAAAAACAAAAACATAAAACGAAAAGGAGTTGATGTGAAGGACATCAACAAGAGTTGGAGAGAGAGTGTTCCAACACCAAAAAAAATAAAACAAAAAGAAAAGGCGTTGGTGGGAAGGGTATCAACCTTGGAAGTTCGAGAGAAGTGCTCCAACACAACAAAGATAAAAAATATAGTGAGTTGGAGAGAAAGTGATCCAACACTTGGAAGTTGGAGAGAAGTTCTCCAACACAACCAAGAAAAAAATATCGTGAGTTAGAGAGAAAGTGCTCCAACACTTGGAAGTTGGAGAGAAAGTGGTTCGACACAAGCAAGAAAAAAAAATGAGAATTGAAGAAAACTATTACAACAATTGAAGATTGAAGAAAAGTTCTCCAATACAACACCAATGACAACAAAGAAATTGAAGATTGAAGAAAGTGTTTTTCAATACAACAACAATGACAAGAAGGAAAAGGCAAGAGTATACAACTTTGAATTACGGGAGAATGTTGGAAATAATAATTCAAAGTTGGAATAGGAATCATAAATTGATTAGGATTTGTTATTTATGGTATTTACTTATTTATGTTTAATTATGATTTGTTAGTTAGATTAGTTCCTAGTCCTAGTTTAATTTGGTTTTTACCTTTATAAATAGGGATGTTACTAGTTATTTTCAATAAATACAGAAATACATAGAAATATACAGAATACATAGAACTTCAATTAAGATTTAAGAACCTTTGAGTTTTATAAATAATATATTTTCCTTCATGATTTCATTTAATTAGGGTTCGGCACTAGTGTTGTGTTGTAAGTCGTAAAATGAATAATGTCTATGTGTCCCTTCGATATGCGTGGGATATATATATGTGTTTATCATTTCTTTTAATTTGGGTTCGTCACTAGTGTTGTGTGTTTATGAATAATGCACTCTATGTCCCTTGTCCCTTCGCTATGCGTGGGATCTGATCATATATATGTGTTTATGATTTCTTTTAGGTGTTCTGTTGTTGCATTTGCTTTTGTGGAATTGTAATTGAACTTTAGTTGAGAAACTGGTTAGAGTCATCACTGCATTTGAATTCATTACAATAAATGTGTACCTGGAATCTAATGACTTGTGACATTGCTAATATTTTTATGATTCAGTTACATATTGATATTTTTCATGAAAATCTTGCCACCAAGTTTTTATCTTTTCTTTTTTTGGTTAATAAAATAAGTTAAAAGGATTGAGATTCTTTAGTCCTATGTCTAGGGTGGTGATGAATATGGTAGGACTCATTTTGCTCAAGACTCTGACATTGATAAGGAAGATGACGAAGTGAATCCTCTAGTTATACTTGTGGAAACTACTCGTCTCAAAAGGAGGTTGTAAAAACTTACATGGTTTACTCAAGAGGAGGTTGTAAAAACGTGGGATATAGATGTGTTTATGATTTTTATTAATTTGGGTCCGTCAGTAGTAATCTGTTTATGAATAATGCAGTCTATGTCGCTTCATCCCTTCGCTATGCGTGGGATATTGTTCATGTGTGCTTATTATATTAGTTATTGTTGCTGTGGAAAAATTTAACTTAACTACTAGTATGATATTCTCATTTAATAATCTATTTTTGTTTCTCTTTAAACATATGCATTATTTTATATATGATCGAGAAGAAAAGTAAATACATCTTTGTTATCAAGTTAACCAAAAGACACAAGCAAATTGGAGGGGACTTCTTCCCATTGAGGATAAACCAAATAATAAAATTACATATTCTTTCAGCAAGATAGCAAATATGCTTCGATACCTCCCTATGAATGTCAGAATAACTCATTACCTACTAAACACACACATTTATAAAACCATA
The DNA here is from genome assembly GCA_029582725.1 of Solanum chiquidenum. Taxonomy (NCBI): domain Eukaryota; kingdom Viridiplantae; phylum Streptophyta; class Magnoliopsida; order Solanales; family Solanaceae; genus Solanum; species Solanum chiquidenum. The sequence continues at coordinate 25,211 of JAJOOS010002211.1, forward strand.
CACTTTGGCATTTAACTCATTACCACTACTAAACACCTTACAATAATCTGCAAGTCAATGTTGGCTTTGCATAAAATAACTAATTAAGTCTGGTAAAGATCCAAGTTTTGTGTTCCCATTCTTGCCTGTTGCTCAAGGTTTTCGATCTCGTCTTCCCTTCTTCAGGCCTTGCTTGCTCATTCCATGCCTTCTTGCATCTTTCTTCATTCTTCGATCAACAAGAACTTTCCCCCTGCCAACCTTCACCTGAACACCCTTCTTTGCCACTACGTATTCCCTTTCTGCTCTTTTAGGTGTTGCCTTCCTGTATAGCTGTTCAATCATTCTACTCTTTGAGCGATCAGATACATCTGCTTGGTCTGATCGAGTTAGCTTTCTTCTGAATCTTTTACAGCTTTCTCTGAGCAGCCCATTTCTTTTGTGCGTTGACTTTTGCTACCTTCTTTGCAGGACGTGCATTGATTTCCTTAAACTGAGCTCTCATTGCAGCAATATCCTCTTTCGTCACCGGCATTATCAGCTGTTGATGCCTCTTCTTCTCGTCAAAAAACCACATTGGCAACCGCTCATCGTCAAACATATACTTATTGTAACCATCATCCATCATTGCCTCTCTCTGCTTTTTCAAAATTAATTTCTTTGCTACAGACAATATTTCAGCCTTTCTGTCGATATCATCACATGATTCATCAGATGGCAAATCACTTGAATCTGTAGCAATCTCAAAATCATTTGGTGTCTCAGATGATGGGACTTGAAGCAAACCATCCATTCTTTTCTTTGACAGGATTGGAGCAAGCAATTCGCCAGTTGTCTGTGTCTTAGATATTGGGGTGATTTCTCCTACTACTAGCATTTCATCTTCACTGTTATACTTGTCCAACATCTCTTGCTCTTCTGGCTCAACAAAAACATCTTGAGTAAACCACGTTTTTACAACCTCCTCTTGACATGTAGCGGTTTCTAGAGGTATGACTATAGGATTCACTTGATCCTCTCCCTTATCAGAGTCTTGAGCAGAATGAGTCATACCATCATCATCATCACCCTGAACATAGAGATAGTGAACGAGTGAAACATCTTCTTCTTACGGGTCCATTTTGAGCTAAATCCAACCATTGGTTCGCATGATTAGGTTTTTTGCCCAAATTTTGACCCATCAATGAATAGATTTTCATTCTAGACTGTCCACAGTTAAAAATTACTATACCTCCAAGAGTTTACAATCATCCAAGTAGGAAATTCTGGATCACTTTGTTTTTCTTTCCTCTCGAGCCATATACCTTTTGTTGTGGTCCTCAAGCAACCCCTCTATTTCATCATCACGTCTGAAAATTTAATTGAACAAGTTCCAATAGTAGTACAAAGTCAAATAATCATTTATAAACTGTTTGGTTACCTTATGCGCTCTTCTTCGGAGTCCATATCGGTAGATTCATTCTCGGGGCTTCCAGGTCAATTCCGTCATCTTCGCTATTTACTTCAGCAGTTGCATCATCACATTCATTGTCATCAACAACTACTACATCTCTCTTGCTCTGAAATATATGGGCCAGATAGTCAGCTTAATATCAATGTAGAATTTAAAAAGACAAAGTAAATGATGATTTAACTCATGTTAGACCACTAAAAGAAATAGGCAAACATGTAAAAGCAGATCTAGACTCCATTTTGGATATAATACATTGAACACAATTTATTATTCTGTTTTTTTTATCAAGTAATAAATTTCAAGTCCCACTGCACTTCTCCCCTTGTAAACTCCATAATCGACCACTGGACTAGCATCTCCCTTAGGAATAAAATTATATTCATGTTTGGACATGTCATTCTTAGGGCTCATTTGGTTGGAGAACAAGTTATCCAGGGATTAGTCATCCTAGGATTGTCGCAATGTGAGATAAAAATAACACAACAATCTCGGGATAAGTTATCCCTCGATTTATATTCCAACCAAACATGGAATATCATCGTAAAATTAATCTCAGAATGAGTTATCCCTTATCCCTCGTACCCAATGAGCCCTTAATGTCCCCAAAATCTCACCCTATGTAACACCCCGCTATTTGAAAGGAACTAGAAAAAGAAAGAAACCATTTTTGGAAAAGATTAAATTTGGAAATTTTGGCAAGTTATGTTAAGTATGAGTTTTGGGTCAACTTCAAATGACCATAACTCTCAGTACAAGATGAGTTAGGTGTGCTACAAGATATCAAATGAAAGGCCTTTGAATTATCTTTCCAGCGCCACTGAGTTTGCTACATTTCGAGCTCGTATGAGGGAGATATGCCCGTTTGAAGTCGGGCTATCCATTTAAGGAAAGTTACCCAGATTTAAGAGGGGTATTTTGGTCTTTTCCTTACCCAATTTAGTTATTTCGTTTTTAGTAATTAATTAGGGGTCTAAACGGATCTGGTTCAGTTTACGCACTCAAAATTCACGGTAGGGTTTTTAGAAAAGATTTCAAGAAGAGAAAAGAGGAGAAAGGTCAAGATTTGTCAAGTTCTTGAGGATTTTCGTTGCGGATTTCGCCAAGGGTTGATCCCTAAGAGGTATGTGAGATCACATAGCGTTGGGTTCGTTCACCCACACGCCAATCATGATTTAATTCTACGTATTTATGTTCTTGAAAGTAGAGTAATTGAGTTGTTGATGGATTTTGTTGAAGTTTCAATTGGAATCTTGATTGTTGAGATTTTGAGGAGTTCTTGAGTTAATTTCATGAGAATTAAGGTTTCTTTTGAGTAGATTCTTGTATACTTTGGTTGGGTATTCGTATCCAAGTGTTTGGGGAAGGAACCAATTGAGTCTAGATGAATTAGGGTCGAAAAACAAATGAGAAAATTCGTCAAAATATTTGGGAAAAGGGGTGGGGGGCGCGCCACTCAGTGCGACCCACATCAGTGTCTGAAGTTTGGGCTCTGGGACGCTGCGCCACTCAATGCACCCCAACCCAGGTTCTTTAGGTTAGGGTCTAGCGCCCTGCGCCACTCATTGCGCCAGGGTCACCAGGTCCTCTACCCTTTCCCACTTCTTTCTGTTTGAGTTTCCTCAAATCGTACCTATGTTTTCTAGTTGTTTTATACACTCTAAGTTATGTTTAAACATCGAGAGGTCATCCATAACATGAGATCATAACCCTTGAATCCATAATTCAAATTCAAGGTAGAGCTAAGAGTCAAGTCAAGAGATTTCTAAGAGTCTTTCAAAAGTCTTTTACAATCATTTTAAACTTGTTTTAAAGACTTAAGCATTGAGTTTGAGAAAGAGTAGAGCCAAGCTCATTTCTTTAAAATGATATATGGGAACTAAGTATTCCAAAAGAGAAAATGTTTTCACATTAAAGATGAGAGGAAACTCCGATTTCCAAATGAGTTTTCATGAGTAGTTTTGAGTTTCATCTCTTTTAAGAGATAAGTTTTTGAGTAATAACTTCAAAACCACAGAGAAAGAGTTATTATTTTGAACATATGAGCTGAGTATTTTGGGAGTAATATTGAGCATCGATATGAGGACGAGTTCATAATAACTCAAGTTTCCATAAACCATGTAGCCAATGTGGATAGAAAGGGTCATACTTTTTAGATGATTCCTTAATGCTTATTAGCATAGACTAGTGAATTCACTTAGTTGAGGCGTTCTATATCTCAGCAAGTTATAGGACAGTTCTGGCAGCGTGGGCGAGACGTCACTACACCATTTTAGGCCTACGGCCACCCCATATAAGTGTAGCCTAAACTAGCAAAAAGTGTGGACTTTGATAAAAGGCTACACTTTTGGACTTTAAGCAACACTTTTCCAGGGGTGCCCGAAAGAAGCGTTACCTTTGAGTTTAGGCAACACTTATCAGCTACGCTTAAAAGCGTAGCCTAAAAGGCAAAATGGCAACGCTTTTATGTACCTCAAATAGAAACATTTCTATCTCATACAACTACACTTTTAAGTGTGGACTTAGCTTCCTTATTGACCACGATTTGTAAGTGTTGCCTATTCTATCTAATGTATGACAACAATTTTAAAGTGTTGCCTTTTCTATCTAATGTATGACAACACTTTGAAGTGTAGTCCTTGTCCATGTGCATACCACAATTTACAGTCCTATGGCCACACTTTTAAGTGTGGCCATATCATTTTGGCTATAAAATATTTATATGCCACAATTTCTAATTAATAAATTCCAATATTATTTTGCAATAAATAATCTCAAGCATTAAATTGGCTCATAAGTAATTCAAATATATAGATTTGCAATAAACTTCAAAAGATAGTACGTCTTGTGTACTTACACATACTTACACAACAATATTCTAAATATGTGTACACAATTGTTCAAAAAGTACTCTTACAATAGTTCAATATATTCTAGCAAAGAATATATTTCACAAAATCAAACATAATGTATTCAAACTTTTACAATAGTTCAAAAACTCTTCATCAGCCACTTCAATGAGATCAAATTGACTTGTAGCGACCCTTCAAATTTGATCACCTCCATTTCCCTACACATTTAGAATTTACGACAAATCAGATTGCAACAATTATAGAAGAGGCAAAGAGTTCCACATTCCACATTGCACAACAGTTCTGGATTTTAAATTTTTACGGAAAGATGTGGTCCAATTTGTGAAGTTGCACTATTTTTCCAACAACACCCTCATAATCACACAGTTATCAAAAAACAAAGGAGCTATTAATATTGTTATTGCATTTAATGGGTGGTGATTTACTTGTATTTCAACTCTCCTTTGACAGGTATGCTCACAGTCAACATTAGCATCTTATTTCCACTCTCCTGTTTTCTATTCCCCTATCCTAGTTTTTAAAAGTTTTAGTCATTCCTAGTTGAATTTACCAAAAGCATATCATGCACACATGCCATATGCCTCCTTTGCTAATTTCTCTAAGATATAAACTTGAATTTGCTTGATGATGGCCTAATAGATCTTCATGTTATGAGAGAACAGATGATACTAAGACCAAAGTTTCAGGGAATGCATATCCATTAACTTACCAGAAATCTAGAAGTTACAACTTACAAAAACCTTTCTGGGTTTTTTATTATTTCCTTCCGGAAAATAATGCTTTGGAAGGGACACAAAATGAGTCAGCTGCTTGTTGAGTTAATTTGAAAAAGACATCAAAAGTAGATGTTTAGCTATATGAATCCTAGATGTTAAAGATAAGCATGGAACCTTATAAAACAACAACTATACATCAATTCAAAGCTAGTTGCTTTAGCTATATGAATCCTCAATATTCATTTTCATTTCAAAACCTGATGGATTTCCAGATTCCAGATTTCCAAATTCTAGATTTCCAGATTTCCAAATTTCTAGATTTCAGATTCCAAATTCCAGATTTCCAGATTTCCAAATTTCCAGATTTCCAGTGCGCAACTTTAACAGAAAAAGTGTGCAACTTTAACAGAAAACTGTTTATCATACTGCACCTCCGGATCTTGTCCCGACCATTCTTGCGACTCAAATTCACTACCAGCCCATGGTTTCTAATCAACCAACCTAGAAACCCAACACAAATGTAGAATTCACATGCTCATCTACTTGGGATCAGATTAGAGAGAAGAAACAAGCTCACAATTTTGGTCAACAACATTTCAAGTGTTTCTGCTGCTATAAACCAGTAAAAGACACCATTGATCACAATTTTTTGGCAGGGCACTTTGCTAGAAATATCTAAAATATCACTACCAAGCATGGACTGCCGGATGGAGCCACAACTACACATACAAATCAGCAACCAAATCTACTATTTCTACTCATAATAACTATAATGATCTTGTTGTGCAAGATCAAACTAACAGCCAACAAGAACAACTAGACAAAGTTGAGGAAAATACAGTTGAGAGGTTCCAAAGGAGAGAAAGTGAGAGAAAAGCCTTAAGGAACCAAGAAAATACCTTTTGAAGAACCGAATCATGAGTTGACCCTGAAGAATGTGGAATATTTTTGCCTCTTACAGTTTGTGCTCTACTTGCGTCAACAGGTGAAATAAGATTAGATCCAACAACCCCTGGTATATCTTGAACATTCAATCTAGGGTTGTTTTGCAGCAACTGACTGAAAAAATGTCGCATTTCTACTCTCATTTCATTCATTTTTTCATTCATTTCTTCCTTCAGAGAACTGATTTCATTAGCATGCTTTTGTTTTAACGTGTTAATATCTTCATCTTCTTTTAGAGAACTTGTTGTCACTGATCTGCCATAACACCTAAGTCGGCCAAGTTGTTCCTTTCCAAACAATGCCCTAAAGGCATCATCAGTCGTTTCCCCAGAAAATTGTGTAATGGACATACATAATATGATGTATTTATCGTAAAACTATTTATTTCATTGGACAAGACTAGGGAGTTAGCTCACTATATGTTCTTCCATTAAAAGAAAAAGCAAAGCAGACTTAATATGTGATTACTTATATTGACTTGTCAATTTTTGCTTTATTTTAACGTCATAATTTCATTAAATTGGTGTGTTTTTTTTGGGAGGAGAAAGATATATTTTCAAAGTGACTCATAACCAGACGTTAGAAAATCATGTACAAGCACATGGCAAGCACCAAAGAAATGAAAGGTACAAAACACACAATGTCAAAATCACATAGAAATCGAAATTACTACAAAGAAATTGATTGCCTTTTGTCTTTCTCCTACTCATGATGTGAAAAACAAGTGTGCACTTGTTGTTATTACAAAATGAATTTCCCTTCATAAACTATTGTCAACCATGTATACTATTGGAATTGGAGCACAATGTGAACAAAAAACTTGGGAATTGAAACAATAAACTGACCACAAAAGCATATCAACAATGAAAGATGGATAGCCATCCCACAATTTCCACCTCCAAAAAAAAAGAAAAAAAAGATGAGAGTAAAATAAAAGAAGCTTTTATATAATCATATGAAGGCTACATAGGATTGTTACCTTGAATATCTATCAAAAAATGATATTTTGAATTGATGTTGCATTAGAAACTATAAGTGCTCATTCCTCCTATAAAATTACAGTTACAATAGATAAACCTATTGATATTTTTTACTACAAAACTATGGAAGTAACACAGTTGTTGATTTCTTCATAAGAAAATAGATAGATAGATATCACAGGCTACGACTATATGCAACTTATGAGATTATGGGAGAATAAAGTGTGCAGTAACAATGCACATCCCCTGAGAGCAATCTAGCATTTAGCAGAACAAAACCAAGTACTCCAATGCACATTCCAAAAGCAAGATCAGGAAGAGAAACAACAAAGCAAAACTCTAAATGACAAGTAGGGGAATAACAACAATGAATACAAATTCTCAAATCTTTAAAGCAATATTCGTCAGACCCGCGAAAGTAACTAATTAAGAAACACATATCTCATATTGAATCAACATCAACTCAAAGATAAATCAACTAAAAAGAAACACCTTTAAACAGTCACAATATCACTCTTAAAATAGAAGAGGCGAAAAGAGAAATATGAGGAAAACGACATTACCTTTCTTCGGGCAGTGAACTGGAACGGGACGAGCAGGGAAACGATCTTCACCACGAGACTCGAACACTAACGACGGATGAGAATTCTGGGCAGATTCTCGGACTTGAACAAAGCTTGGGAAAATTGATCTGCGAAACGAATTAGAAAATGTGATACTCTTATCGACACTTAACTCTCCCTGCCTTGAATGTGTTTCTATATATATTTTTTAACTATTTTCTTCAGTTGCTCTAAATGTTTTTACTCAAATAAATCCCAACTTTTTTCCAACCCCTAACAGTGCTGAGCTGATGAAGCTAAATTACTAGCTACACTCCCAAAAATTGTATAAAAACACAAGAATATCAAAACCCTAAAGCTAAAATTTAGACTTTCAAATATAGAATTTCTTACCTAATAAACCCTATTCCAACAAAATCTGTCTGAAATCGTGTTCTTCAGTGAGAAATTTGAGAGAAAAGCATGACGGAGAGACTAAATAGCTTCAGTTCATCTTGCCAATAACCCCAAATAATCAATTCCTTCTTATTCCTCTTCTAAACACAAAACAAAAATCAACCACTTCAGCTAACAAGAAGACTGATTTAGTACTTAAGCTTGACAAAATAAGTATTCGAAAAGAGAATCGTACTTACTCTTTAGCAACTTCAACTCTTCAGCTCATCTTCGGCGACATAAACTATTCAACGTCTTTTTCTCACAAATCTGTATTGGAGAAGAGAATCGGTTCTTTGGTTCTTCACCTCTCTTCACCTCTCTTCACTTAGGTTCAGCTAGCTCAGTTAAAGAGGAAAGCGTGAATGAGGAAAGTGAAGCGTGAAAGACTGATTAATGCTTTATGATTTATTAATCTTTATTTTTTTGGCCAATAAAAAATGGGAGGGAGGGTTAAAAATATTGGAGGGAATATAAAATTTTAGTGAAAAATTTAAGGCCACACTTATAATGTGTTGTTTTTTCAATTATAAAAATAGGACACTTTAAAAGTGTGGCCATATATGTAAATAGGTGTTGCCAATTATATCATATTGTAACAACACTTATAAAGTGTAGCTTATACCATTAAAGAGTCCACTTTTGAAGTGTTGCCATTATTATCGTGACTAAAAGGTAAAAACTTTGGCTACGCTTTAAAAGTGTTCCCAAAACTACTTTAGGCAACACTTTACAAATGTAGTCCAGAATTAGTGTGGCTGTAGATCTAAAATGGTGTAGTGCGTTGTATCATCACATAACTCATAGTGATGGTTGTCGGTTAGAGAATCTCCCAAACAAAGTTTATTTTTGTATTCTTATATATAACTGAGATATGATGGTATTTTCAATACTTTGAGATGTTATCTACTGTTTTAAATGCTTTATATAAACTGCATCTTTATTGTTGTTTATTTCTGCATTGAGTTGACTATCCATGAGTTGAGTAAGGCTGAGGTAAGTGTTTATTTCAGATTTCAGTTCAAGCTTATGTCATGTTTATTTTTCCCCTCGCATGCTCGTACATTCAATGTACTTATGCCATTTGGCCTGCATCATTTTATGATGCAAATACAGGTAGCCAGGATCAACATCCAGTGCTTCGTTGATCTAGTTGAGCACTCCGAGTCATTTGGTAAGCCTCCTTGCTTTTCGGAAGATCCCTTTTTATTGCTTTGTTTATTTCAGTTGTTAGGATGATCGGGGGTCTTATCCCAACATCCCGCTTAAGTATTAGAGGCTTCATAGACAGTTAGACATTTGTAGTTCATTAGTCTTATTCATTTTAGTTGTTTTGATCATAAGACTTGAGTTGCCTTTATGGTCAGTTGAATGTTTTCCTTTATACATTCTAAATTTAATTTATGAATTTATCTCTTGACGGTCTTAAATGTTGAGTAAAGTCTTCCGCTGAGTAGTAAGCCAGGCAAAGAGTTTGCTTGGGACCAGCAAGGGTTCTCGAGTGCCAGTCCCGCCCAGGGTGTAGGCTCGGGGCGTGACACCCTATTCCCATCACCCACCATGAATGAAATGTTCCCATAAACCTCTTACAACTCCTTTAAACTCTTCCAAATCTATAACCACAAATGTCTTTGTCACACCCCTTTTTGTGCACGGCGGAAGGGATTTTCCAATTTAAGTGACGGTATTTACTAGGGATTATTTTATTTTTCAGAGTCGCCACTGAATTGAGTTATGGTGTTCCAAGTCACCTTTTCTTAAATTATCCCTAATAAAAAAAGAAATGACTCTTTAGTTTTGGTCTGCGAACTAGAAATTTGGGTAAGGAATTATGTTGACCGAGGGAAAGGTATTAGGCATCCCTCGAATCCCGTGGTTCTAGCACGGTCGCTTTTATTGACTTATACTTATTTTTGCTAAATTTTTTTGGATATATTGTGTTTACAGGCCATGATTTACTTCTATCTATGCAACTTCTCTTGAGTTTTCACTTGAGTCTTGACTTTGAGATATCACCTTGATTTCTGTGAGTATCTCGATCTTGAATGGATTCGATGCTTAACTTGCCACTTAGAGTGAGCTTTTGGCATTCTTCAAAATGATAATTTGAAAATGTTCTCGAATGACTGCATATTTTCTTGATCAGAAGCTGAATTGAAATAGATGACAGGAGGTCAGGTTGCTACATTCATTGAAAAAGTTGATTCTGGCTATCATGAGGATTGATCATTCTGAAAAGAGTTGAAACTTTTTTCTTGAATTTCAAATCCATGATTCGCTTGAAAAAACCTGAAACCATCACAAACAAAAGAAATAAACAAAAAACTTGCCCCAGTTTTCACTGGAAATTTTTTGATGAGTTATTAGCAAATGTAAATTAAAAGAAAAAAATAAACTCAAACTAAGAAGTTCTTATCCTAGGAGAAAAATTAACCCGATCTCATACTAGGAAGTGTTTATCCTAGGAGAAAATAACCAAATTCCATTATGTAGAGGGGTCCTAATAATCCCATTGTCCAGGAGGGTCCTGCTAATCTAAATCTCATTATGTAGGAGGGTACTGCTAATCCCATTATGTAGGTGGGTCCTGCTAATCCCATTATGTAGGAAGACCCAGCTAATCCCATTATGTAGGAGAGTCCTGCTAAACTAAATCCCATTATGTAGGTGGTTCTGCTAAACTAAATCCCATTATGTAGGAGGGTCCTGCTAATCCCTTTGTCCAGGAGAGCCCTGCTAATCTAAATCCCATTATGTAGGAGAGTCCTGCAAATCCCATTATGTAGGAGGGTCCTGCTAAACTAAATTATATTATGTAAGAGGGTCCTGCTAATCCCATTATGTAGGAGGGTCCTGCTAAACTAAATCACATTATGTAGGTGGGTCCTGCTAATCCCATTGTCCAGGAGGGTCTTGCTACTCTAATTCCCATTGTCAAGGAGGGTCCTGCTATACTAATTTTCATTGTCCAGGAGGGTCCTGCTATACTAATTTCCGTCGTCCAGGAGGGTCTTGCTACACTAAATTCCATTGTCTAGGAGGGTCCTGCTATACTAATTCCCATTTTCCAGGAGGGTCCTGCTACACTAATTCCCATTGTCCAGGAGGGTCCTGCTACATCCCATTGTCCAGGAGGGTCCTGATATACTAATTCCCATTGTCCAAGAAGGTCCTGCTACATCCCATTGTCCATGAGGGTCCTGCTATACAAAGTCCCATTATGAAGAGGGTCCTGCTAAACTAAATCTGCTAATCTAAATCCCATTATGAGGAGGGTCCTGCTATACTAATTCCCATTGTCCAGGAGGGTCCTGCTAAACTAAATCTATTACTTAGAAAGAACTTGCTTAACAAAATCATCAAATAAAATCACCACAACAATTTTTTTCCCAGTTTGCACCAGAAAAATATTATTAAGCTTTTAGCATAAATGAGAAATACTTATACCAAAAGAATAATGCAAGACGCGGATACAATTAGGGTGTTTGTTCTCTAGAAATGAAAGATGATAGAATGTTTGTTCTCTAAAATGTCTTTTCGATGTTTATTCTCTAAGGTTAAAATGCAACTAGGGTGGTTATTTCCTAGAAATGAGAGTGACTTTTTTTAACAAATAAAAATATGCCCCAATTTTTAAAATGAGAAACTTTTAAACTCTTTTTAATTTATCATTTTTCCATTTTCTTTTAAAAGAAATGATCCAATTTCGTTCTTTCAAAGATATAAAATTTTATTGTGAGACCGAGCCCATTGTAGGACTGCCTAGGCATCTATATAGCAAGTATCAGGTCAAACGTAGTTCATATTAAATCAAAAAAATTACATTTCTTTTTCTTGATTTTTCCTGCAAAAGACATCTTTTGAGAAACGAATCAGTTCATGCTTGACAATTTTTTGACTTTAGTTGGTACCAACAATTAGTATTATGCATATGGATCACCTTCAACTACTTTCACATAAATTTGAGGTCAACTTTGAGTAATTCCTATAGTTTCAAATGGTATCTCAAACATACTTATGTATTTACAAGATGAGTTCATCTTGCCTAAATTAACGAGACATAATTATTCATATTCTCATGTTTCAAGTGCTCTCACAACAAATGAAGTCCTTTTTCACACATTATAGAATAATTTAGATCGTAGGACATTTTTGAAAGTCACTCACACTCAAAAAGATGTTCAATGCATGAGATTGAGATACTATATGCTTGACCCTCATGTAAGTATCCACTAATGTGAGAGCACCAAAAATGATATCAAATAGGACTTGTCATTGGCTCGTAATGTAGGCTTAGGGAAAGGTAGGAAATTCATTTGGGATAAAGTAACTATTTCCTCCTTAAAATTAATACAATGCTCTCAATATTTTTTCACTTTGGCATTTGACCTTTGTTTGTTGAAAGCTTCTCCTCATTTATTTTCTTCTTTTTTTCCATTTTCTCTCCTTTTTGTTGTAGATTATTTTTTCTATCTAGCTTTTTTTTGTCATTTTATTTTAAAACTTTCGCATATTTGGCCTTTTCACTTTGTTACCCAACTTAGGTCTTTGGCACTGTGTAGATAATTGATAGTGTGCTCAGGGAGGTGGGACCAAGGTATAGTGCACCATTGCACTCAAAAGATATACGCTAAAATATGATTATTCAAATAAAACGATTTTAGGCTCAAAATGAAAATTCTATGGATAACATGTCATTTGGTAGGCTTGAAAGACACAATCGGATCAAAGAAAGCCTATAATCCTTTCCCAAGTTAAATGTTGCTCAAAATTTCATTCCAAGCAACATTCAGGCCAAATTCTAGATCAACAACGTCACGCCATTGAATTTTATATATAAAGATCACCACACAATTCACATGAAACATGAGTTCGAATTTGTTTTAGCCTTAACTTTAAGCAAAACAGTTTCTCAAGTATTACATAAATATATTAAGAGATACCAAAAGAAGTTTATAGGTCACAACAAAGTTGGTCTGTCTTGCCAAATAATTTAACACTTTATTATTTCTTTTTATGCACATTTCTAAGTATGTTGATACCAACCAAGTCAAAAAAATTCTAAATAAAAAAAAATTCCTTGGTTGGACCGAACCTCAAAATAAGGTTGCCTACGTATCTTGTCAAAACAAGAATCAGGTCAAACGTAGTTCAGAAATATGAGTAAAACATTTTTGTTTTTATTTTAAGGATAAATCATTTTTTTTTTGAATGGATAAACAAATTATTTCATTATTATTTTTTTGAATTTTTAAATAAGGATTAAGATTTTTTTTTTGAATTTTTAAATAAGGATCACCGAACCTGAGGAAGGTTGCTTACGTATTTCATCGATGTGAGAATCAGGTGTGCGTAGTTCGTTCAGATTGTACAGAAAAAAAAATAACTTTGACATATTAAAAAAAAAAAATGACAAAAATGCAATTTTTAAAGTATTATGATGAAAGTAAAATATTTCAAATTTTTTATTAACTGTGCAATTTTTATTTTTTTTTTGTAATTTTGATTAAGTAGTGAAAAATCTTTCATTTCATTTTCTAGAAATGTATAATATCTTCTAAAAGAAGAAATATTTTTATGTTTTCTTTTTTTTTCCTTTTTTTTTAAAGATCATTTTACTTCACTAGTAACTAAAATGAGTCAACTTATAGAGATTTGCTAAATAAATGCATTTGCATGTAGCAAATAAAATGATCTAAGTGGTCAAGTAAGAGAGTGATACATGCCATAGACAAACTCAATTCTTGTTCAAGTCTACTAAGTAAAATGCAAATGATGCAAATAAGCGGAGCCTACTAGGGATAACCATGCCTATATATCAGGTTTAACAGCCTTAAACCTAAAGAGATTAGTGTCTAGATTGGTTTACCCGTGTGGACAACTCGAACCAGGGAGGGGCAATTTATCGGTAACAGCGCTATTCCGATTTCATTGCTGGTCCAACCCCGCCTAACTTGTGTGACTAAAATCCTTCACTAGGTGTCAAGACACTGCAACTTTATCTCAATAGAAAGTAGGATGCATAACTGTATTTCTGTGAATGTGTGTGAGTGTTACTAGAGACTCTGAGTGGTGTACAATAGAAGACAATAATTGATATACAGTTCAACATTATCAAAGCAATAAATGAGCAACAAATATCAGATTAAGCTGTGATACACAATATATCCACAAAATAATAATAAGCTCAAGTAAAAGTCAATATAACAAAGCTCAAATTCTGGTTATTCCCCAGCGGAGTCGCCAGATCCCTTTTTGCGCACGGCGGAAGGGTTTTTCAAATTTAAGTGACGGTATTGAATAGGGATTATTTTATTTTTTCAGAGTTGCCACTTGGAATTGAGTTATGGTGTTTCAAGTCACCTTTTTTTTATTATCCCTAATCAAAATGAAATGACTCTTTAGTTTTAGTCTGCGAACCAGAAATTCGGGTAAAGAATTCTATTGACCGAGGGGAAGGTATTAGGCATCCCTCGAGTCCCGTAGTTCTAGCACGGTCGCTTTTATTGATTTATACTTATTTTTGCCATTTTTTTTTATATATTGTGTCTACAGGCCATGATTTACTTATTTTTTATTGTTGAATTTTAATTAGTCTGAACCTAGATGCGTAACCGCATTCTTGGTCTTGACATTTAAAGACATAACTGTCTTCTTCGCGTAATTGTCTATAAGTCTTACTTTAAATTAATAAAAGTTATTTATATTTTTGAACAAAGTGCGTCACCGCATCCTTGAGTTTCGTTTACTGTTTAAAAAGAAGATGTGTAACCACATTTTAATTGCAACAAATATATTTTGATATGCCTAAAACTCATCTAGTCATTAAAAAACAAATATTTTTCCTTTAAACATAAAACTAAATAAAGTAAAATAAATCTAAATGTTGAGGATACAATATGTAATTCTGACATCATTTCTATATCTTTTATTTATATTGTAATATTTTATATTTTTATTACTCTTAAATTTAATATCAAAATTAAGTATACACTTTCTAATCAAACAAAACAATAATAAATTGTTAAAAATAAATCTCATTTTTTAGTTTGATAAAATAAAATAAGAATAATTTATTTATTTATTTTTAGCCTAACTATATCTACTTTATCATTATTATCAAAATTAAGATAAGAACAATGTTATGACCGTTCGTTTTTAAGAGATCACCACTAACAAATAAAAATAAATAATAAATAAAATCATCGATTAAAGGTACCTTCATTCGTGAAATAGAGATATAACAACTAACAAATTAATCAGTTCAATCAACTTCATGAATGAAACAAAATATAAAAAAAACTTTTCATAAAATTACATCAAATTCCATAAATAAATAAATAAAGAGATAAGGTAAAGTTGAATACCGCAAAATCTTAACTGAAGCTCGATTGGAACACTCACGAATCTTTTGTAGATTGTATGTAATGGTATATGTGTTGTATTTATATGAAAGTAATGAAAAAGGAAGAATAATTTTTGGAAGAAAAATAAAGTAAAATAAATGTGAATATGTTTTTTCTTTTTCCCTTCCTGCAGAAGTGTGTGTCAATTCTTTTTTTTCCTTTTGCTCATTGTCTCCCTTTTTTTCTTTCGTTCATGTCTTTGTTAATATATATGTGTATTGTTGTGCATAATATAGGAAGAGTTGTTCTTTGTGAGGGGGAAGTGGTGGTGTGAGTTTAGGATAGTGGGGATTGTGGTGGGTATTGTGAGTAGGTGGGGTAATGGGTGTAGAAGTGGGGTAGTGTAGGATATTTATTCTTTACTATTAAAATATAAAATATAAAAATATTAACTAAATATTTTAAATTAATAAAATTATAAGAAAAGTTAAATAGATAATCTAAAAAAAATTATAATTAAGAAATACTAGTTTATTTATTAACTCTAAACTAAAAGAAAACATATTATTTTGGTTATTTTTAAATCTTTTAAAATAAACTTACTAAAATAAGATGAAAGTCAAAATATTTAATTTAGATTTTTATAAATATTTAAGCTCTAAAAATGATGTAAAACTTAAGTTCGGTAAAAAATTACGTGTCTACAGTCTCTGCTACAAGTGGATGATAAGGGTTGCATTTTCTATGATGTAACAAACTAAGTAGAGTGAAGTGGGCATACCTTGATCAATGTTAGAGAAAACAACTCCGGATCAACAAAACCATCTTCAGCTGCATCAGACTGCATCCCCAAAACCTCACGTGCTTTGTCCTATAGTTAAAAAAGGAACGGGAAGTACGCTAATGATAACACTAGTAGGAACTAAGTTACAAACAATGGCCAAAGTTTCAACATCTACATGATGACAAACCAAAAGATTCACAAGAGATGCATATTAGATTCAGAAACAAAAGAGTTCAAGCGGTAGCACCAATACAAAATATTGATTTAGAGAGGGAGGACAACAAAGGACCCCACATCTGTTTCTTCCTTTTTCAAGATCAAAATAAAGATCTGGAGGGGGAGGGGGTAGCAAAGCGATAAGAAGCCGTAGAAGATGAATCATTTGAATTGGAACAAAAGAGACCAAATAGAGAGCAATGGATATAACAAAATCCATAACTAATCAATATATAGCTGATTAATAGAAGCAAAACACAAGCAGTATTTTAGCTGAAAATATCTTGAAATAAGCTTTCATAGGCAATTTGTTAGTGATAAAAAGGCAACCAGAATACAAATTACAACTGATCTGCTGAACTGCAAAGTTGTCAGTTTGTGATTGACTGGTAAGGTAAACTGGAAACCATAAAACCAAATTCATTCAAGAGAACAAACAAAACATATGTGTATAATTTGCATTTCGGTTTGTTTGTTCTCTCTATGATTATCCTAAACCCAAGTATCACAATTCAAGGGTCGCATTCTGAACATAGAGTAGAAATAAGGATACCAACACAAAATTAGAAAGAGAAAGGTAAATCATATCCATTAACCTTGGCATGTCTTTTAGCTAGAACCCTTTTCTCTCTTTTCATCTTTCTCAATTCAATTTCCATCAACTCTTCCATTACTTTTACAAGTCTTGTATCTTCCACTACTAAAAAACTGCTAAAAAATGACGGAAGAAAAAGCGACGGACAACGTCGCTCCAAAAAAGCGACGGACTAAGAGATGCCGTCCGTCGCTTTTTAATTAAAATAATTATTTTTAAAATTATTTTACAAAAAG
>JAJOOS010002212.1:0-25126 GCA_029582725.1 Solanum chiquidenum
AATATATTCCATACAAAATTTGATATTTATAATATCATTAATTTCATCTTATATTTTTAATTTATATTTAAATATTAAAATTGTAAAACATGAAACGTTTATATTTAATGTGATAAATAATAATCTTCAAAAATATTTACATTTAAAACAATGTTATCTTCTATTTCACAAAAAAAGAAGAAGATAAAATAATATTTATTAAAAAAAAACATATATTTTTTCCCCTTCAAACACGATAGCCACATTTTCTCGTTGGAATAATTTTGGTATTTCACGTTTAATTCTAAAAACCTTTCATCTTTTTTTATTTTATTTATTATTTTTATTTTATTTCGTGTCTTTTATTTTATGGTTTTTTTCCACACTGATAATTCTTAACTTTTTTGTTTTGTTTCTCAGCATAGTATGTATAATATTTCAAGAGCAAAGTTTACTAGTACATAAATTGCTTAGTTGATTCTCACTTTAAATATCATACAATTTAATATTTAAATACAAATATATAATATGAAATTAATGATATTATTAATCAAATTTTGTATAGAATATATTGTAATCCTTATCAAATTTGGAGAGTAGTTTTCTAAAATTAGTTGACTTAACTATGGTTATGATATTTGTTCATATGATATAATCTTGACCTTTAAACTTTAAATATGACACATGTCTCTAATCTAGAGGTGCACTTGACGAAATGGAGGGAAGTGTTTTATTTAAAAAGATATCTACAAGGAAAATGACTTAGTTTTCGAAAAATCGATTAAACTTATGATTTAAGAGAAATCGAATTTCCAAAAGAACAGAGTCGCCACTTAATTTTTTAGTAAAAATCAAGAAAAAACTATAAGGTTTTCAAAAGATTTAAACAGATAAAATCAATTGAAAATAAAAGGGTTCGAGTTCAAATGTACATTCCGAGAAGGTGTTAGGCCCTCGGAATGCCCGCTAACTCACGGTTGACCGGCGATTTGACTAAAAATAACTTTAAGTGATCTAAAAATTTAACTAAGTAAAAAAAAACAAGCTCATAACGATTTTGACTAATTTTGAAATTTTAACTAAGCAAAAGAATTCATTACAACTTTGACTAATTTTGAAATTTTAACTTAGTAAAAAAAACTAATATATTTCAACTTATTTATTTATTACTATTATTATTTTTATCATTTTATTTATCTTAAGGGGGAATTTTCTAAAAGGGAATAATTCATAACATGTCAACAAGACTAATGTTAAAATCAAAACTAAGTAATAAAAATATATATACTTTAATTCAAAAATAAAAATAAAAATGAAATGACCATTCTTGAGGAATTTAATTAAGTTAAATCATAAGATAATCGAAGTGTTAGTCAAATACAATAAAATAATAAGGGAGGAAGAGGAAGAGCATGTCAAATTTGGGCCTGTTGCTGCGTTTTTTGGGCCTCCTTCAGCCCATTTTCGCTTCTGAAAATCGTGATACAATGAGCGTATACTTTGCATACGGGTCGTATTTTGACCCGTTTTCTTGTATATCGGACTGTATACCAAGTGTATACAATCCTCTTTGATGCCTCCAACCTGTATTTTCAATTTTAATCCTGTATTTTGTTGGGTTGGACCGTATATCAGTGTATAAAGGCAGTATCTAGCTGATTTTTTCAGCTTTCCAGAATCTGTAATTTTGATTTCCAGCCCTCTATACTGTATGTGACCTGTTCGTCGTCTATTTTAGACTCGATTAAGGGGAGCATAGTCCCCAAAATGCAAGGATAGGAAGTGGAGTCCCCACGGACTCAAACGGATTTTCACATACCACAGGAAAAAAAAGAAAACACATCAGTAAATTCAAATTTTAAAAAAAAGAGAACACATTTGAAGAATAACGATACTAACTCAAATAAACAAACAAACCAAAACAAAATGGAAAACCACATTTGAGTTAATGTATTAAAGTTTTGGGCAGTCGAGTGATTATTTTACTAGAAAGAGGAAATAAAAATGACATAGAGAAAGGGTTGCCATATATTTTCTTATTATTTGTTTATTTATTTATTTTTTACTGCCGCCGGATGATTTCAAATATTGAGGGACATATAGATATGCCCCTTTTGAGATGAAAGGACTTACCAACATGCTTACTGCAATATAACACATATACTCCTTGGCATAGATAAAATGGCAAATCATGCCAATGACTAAAAAAAATGTAAAATGACAGGAAAATCTTACCCTTTCAAAACTTAGCATGCTTCAAGGTATGTATAAAAACATGGGGAAGAAATACAAACATCAAACTCTCTTAGAATAGCGAAACAAAGCCAAGCTGTCTTAAACGAGTATTCTAGCAGCTTATTAACTTAGCTCTTATCTTAGTCAAATTAGGACGAACTAAAAAAAAACGACTTAACATACAAGATAATGGAGACTGTACGACTAATAATAATATGAATGAGATTTGGAGCTGTAAATAATTAAAATACAACCGTACTACTTAAAAGAACATGGATACAACAAACACCATCCCAAATAAGAGGAAGAAAACACTCAGCGGGCTAGCCAAAATGCGTGAAAACAATCCCGCCCACCCGACTGAGAGGAATGACATTCCAAATTCAGAAAAAATAAAAATAAAAATCTCAATCACCCTAAGCTACAACCAACCCACAAGATTAACAGTGAAACGATAAGAAAATATAAGGAACAACAATTTAGAACCACGTAGAATCGGCAAAACTTCTAATCAACCGGACTAGGAAGTTTAGATAGACAAAACGAAGACGTGCCACTGACTTCGAACTCAAGAACAAACCAAGATTACTTCCAAAATTTCAACATCTCATATGACTTATATCCTTCAAACAGTGAACAATCCACGCCTTAGGAAATGAATGATGCGAAAAAAATGAGTTTTACCTTTTTAAGTGCGGCGAACTGGATGGCAACGAGCAGAGAATAAGCAGCGACTTCACTACCACACCGAGATTCCGGCGAGCTTTGCAAGCGGCGAGCACAAGAATCAAATTTCTCGTCGATTCTTCCCCGAATATAGCTACTGATTTTTTATATGTATTCTAATTTTTATATATTTTCCTCTTTAAACAACTCCCAAAAAAAATCCCCTCCTCTCAGACGAACATAAGAGACGTTATATAGGGGGAAATTAGGGTAGGTTTTGGGGGGAATTCGGGTGAAAATTTTGGGTCAATCCCGAATTCGAAATTTGAAATCTTTCACCGATTTGGAGAGACACCTTTTTCTTGAGGTCTTGACTCATTCCGAAAGGGGAAAGGAGGACAGAGGCGTGCCTCTTTCTTGCTGTTGCGACATTAATGGGGATAAGGACATTGGCTTTTCCGTCTAGTTGTCGTTGTCGCGATTAGCAGAGAAGAAGAACAGTAGCGGGTCGTTTGGTGTATTGTAATGCTGCTGGGTTATTTTCTATGTTGTATGTATGTTGGTGTTGTATAATAATGTTAGGAATTGGGCTGGGAATTGGGAGTTGGGCTCGGCAGAATTGGAAAACAAAAAGGGAATGGATTGTCTATTTGGGCCAAAAATGATCTTAAGAAGAATTAAAGTGACGTAAAAAAAAAAGGGTTAGGTTGGAAATTAGGAATGGATGGATATAGATTATAGCCAATTGTATTAAGGACTTAGCCAATTTGAGTTAATTAGTGAAATCGGCTAAAGACTAAATAAGATGAATTAACATAAATTAATTAACGAGCTTCTTAATGTCAACGGAATAAAATAATTAATCCGATTATCAACTAATTAACTTAAAACTATAGCCATAACTTAAGAACGTAAATTAATAAGATGTGTTTCTTAAATCAACAAAATTATATAAAATAAAAATAACATAAAATAAGAATAGCTAAACTAATAAACTAAATAACTTATAAGTATACTTTAAACCAATTTAATTTAATTGAATATTTAATTAAAACAAACTCTTTTTTGAAACGATTTTTGAATATTCATAAACTATACCAATTATATACAAAATTATGTAAGACAGATATATTATTGAATTTTTTTTTTTTTTTTTTTTAATAAGTGACGAAACTTATTTAAAGTAATTTGCAAACTATTTTTTTGAAATTTATAAAACGAATTATTTTAAATCGTTTAAAAGTGAAGCAGCTCGATAATTAATCTATATTGGGGAGGGTCAAAATTGGGTGTCAACAGGAAGGAGTAATGGAGGGGAGCCAGATTATCCTTAATTAGTTTAGGGTTGAAAAATCATTAATCACGAAACCTATATGGATCATTTTTCGTACTTCCAAAAAAGGAAACTTTCAAAAAATAGCAAATATTAGACCTTAAATAGGACTCTATATCTATAGTTTACTTAATTATGAATAATAGCAAAATGTTAGGGGATGAGGATGGAGATAGGCGAGTGAGATCCGGGAGAGAAAAGAGAGTGTATTTTTTTTGCGGATTTTCGTGAAAAAAATGCAAATACAAAATAATTTGTATAAAAATAAATGCATATTCAGAGGAGAGAGATGAGCGAGATTGCGAGAGGGAGGTGAGAGACGAGCGATATCGAGAGAGCGATGAAAGATGATTGTATTTTGTAATTATTTTGCATTGTATTATGTATTTATTTTGTATGAATTGTATTCGAAATACAACAAATTGTATTTTGTATTTATTTTGGATTGTATTCTTTATTTATTTTGTAATTGTATTTGAAATACAACGAATACAACTGTATTCATTCTCTTTTTGATTGGATACATTTGACAAAGAGAATGAAGGCATATTGTATTCGTATGAATACAAATATAATTGATACAAAAATACAAAATACAATTGAAATAAAACACAAAATTCTCACATATATTCGATTGAATACAATTGATACATAATAAATTTGAATGAATTTCTTCTTATTGGCAGGAGAGAGAAAAACAAAGAGGGGGAGAGAGAGAGGGGGAGAGAGAGAGAGAGAGAGAGAGAGAGAGAGAGAAGAGAGGGCAAGAGAGAGGGAGGAGAGGCAAGGGAGAGAGGGGAAGAGTTTGCTATAAAACAACACATTGCTCTTTGTTATAATATTTTAAATCTATAACTATTTTTCATAAATAAGTTGCTAATTTCCATAATTTATCCTTAAAAAAGCCTTGAAAAAAAACCCTTTAAGTAAATAGGGTTCAGGATCTTGAAAAAAATTAATAATGAATGATAAACTTTAAACTTACAGAAAAAAAATCATCTACCATACTTCCAAAGAAAGACTTGAAAAATGTCTATTAAAAACAAGGGTTTAGAGTCGTGGAAAGTGAATTACAAACAATAAATATCAAACATATATACACCATATGTACTTATTGAAAAATTCGAATAAAAGAATTGGGGGTTGAGTGGGGAGTAAAGTTCTCCCTAATAAAGGTGACATTGTACTAGGGAGACTCGAATATGAGAATTTTAGATAAGGATAAAATAGTACTTACCACTTTAGCCCAACCCTTGCTACTGATTAACTCTAAACTTACAAAAAAAGTATGGATCATCTATCAGACTTACAAAAAAGACTTGAGAGCGTCCTTTTTAAAAAATAAATAAATGTAGAGCTTAGAGCCTTCGAGAAATGAATAACAACGATAATTGTTTATAACTTAGAAAAAAAAGGTACGATCATCTACCATACTTACAAAAAGGACTTGATAAAAGACTTTTAAAAGAGTTTGAATTTAGGATCTTGAAAAAAAAGAATCAAGAACGATAAACTTTTTAACACTTACAAAAAAAGGTATGAATCATCTATGACACTTGAAAAAAAACTTGAAAAAGTCTTTTTAAAAAAATAGGGATAAAGTGGTCATCCTTAAGTTTCACATTCAGTGTAATCTCTACATCTACTCTAGGAAATCGTCAGTCTTTAATCAAAACCAAGTGGCAACACACTTGAGGTATGTGAAAATTGTGTCGATATAAATTCACATTTATGGATATGAAATGCACCACATTCATGACTAAGAAGTTGGAGGCCTTTTTCCATACTCAAATATGATTCAGTAATATAAATATTACTGTTTATAGATTTTATGCATGTTTTCATTGGGAGTTTAGTAGCAATTCCTTTGTTCTAAAACTACGTGCCCATAGGTTATGTCTCGACATACATTAGTTAGTGGATCCACCTCAACTAAGATATCATGGTCCTTACCTTGGCAAGTAGGACACTCTCTTTTCGGTATGAGAGTAGTACACTGAACTCTATGTAGTAGCTCATATGGTTTATGTCGGTTTTAGTATTTCCCAAAATCAATATGTTTTAAGATATTGCATGACCTTGTATTTATGTATTTCAGATAAGTATTTACTCAGTTTTCATGTTATTTTACTTGGTCATTGCATCAACATGTTTTACAGACTTATCATGTTCATACATCATGTTTACTATGCCTTTCCTCATACTCAGGACATTCCAACTACTGACCACGTACTTTCAACGTATATTGTTTAATAATATATTCTGATGCTCCATATCTATCTTGCGATTAATATTGTCTTTGATCAGCTTGTAGCAACATTGGTGAGTCCCAACCCTTATCTTTCTTTCTTTATGTTCATTGACAAAGAAAGATTCCAAGACGAGATTGATAAGATAGGTGATGTTGTTACAAGAGTTTGACTTTGAAGTCAAAGACATAAGAGGTTGTGAAAATCAAGTGGCAGATCACTTGTCCAGACTGGAAGTAGAGAGGAAAGGAGAAGTTGAGTTAGACATTGATGACTCATTTTCAGATGAGCAGGTATTAGCCGCTACTCTTGATATCATTCCTTGGTTTGCTGACTTTTTCTATTATCTTTTTAATGACTTGATTCCTAAGGGATTGACTTTTCAACAAAGGAAGAAGTTCTTGCATGATGTGGGTAAGTACTTTTGGGATGAACCTTACTTGTACAGGGTATGTGTTGATAATATGATCAGGCGATGTGTGCCTGAGGCTGAAATGCTGAGTATGCTAGAAGCCTGTCATTCATCTCCAGTTGGTGGACACCATAGAGGTACTAGCACTGCCCACAAGGTGTTCCAAAACAGATACTATTGACCTACAGTTCATCAAGATGCACTCGACCTGATTAAATGGTGTGATATGTGTCAAAGGCAAGGGGCCATTACCCATCGTCATGAGCTACCCATGACCCGTATATTGGAGGTCGAATGATTTGATGTCTGGGAGGATTGACTCTATGGGGCCATTCGTAAGTTCTTTCGGGCAAAAATATATAATGGTGGTAGTTGATTATGTCTCCAAGTGGGTTGAAGCTGTGGCCTTGGCAGAGAATGATGACAAGTGTTGCAGGATTTCTAAAAAATAATATTTTTCTCTAGGTTTGGCACACCGAGGGCAATTATTAATGATGGAGGCTCACACTTTTGCAATAAAGTGTTTAGCACTCTTTCGACTAAATATGGGGTGAAATAGCACAAAGTGGCGACGCCTTATCACCCACAAAAAAGTTGCCAAGGGGAAGTCTCAAATAGGGAGATAAAGTAAATATTGGCAAAGACAGTGAATGCCAACATAACTGACTGGGCAAGGAAGTTAGATGATGCTTTATGGGCATATCAGACAACTTTCAAAACACCCATTGGTATGCCACCATATCAATTAGTGTTTGGAAAGACACGTCATTTGACCGTGGAGTTAGAACATAAAGCAGTATGGGCACTAAATTAGAAGCTTAATTTGAGTTGGAGTGAGACAGTAAACATGCGACTTGAGCAGATAAATAAAATGGATGAGTTCCGATTGAGAGATTATGAGAGATATGCATCATACAAGGAAAGAATGAAGCTGTATCACGACAAACATATTGAGAAGAGGACTTTTAGTCCTGGAGATTTTGTGCTCTTGTTTAAATAAAGGCTAAGCTTATTTCTGGGAAAGCTGAAGTTCAAATGGTTTGTACCATTCAAAGTGACCCAAAAGTTTCAATCGGGAGTTATTGAACTTGAAAACGAAAAAGGTGAGAGGTTCAAGGCTAATGGCTAGTGAGTCAAGACATATATAGGAGTCCCAAAAAAGTGAAGATAGTCTGAGTAATCAAGTAACCTGCATCGCGCCGAAACGTTAAATTATGTGCTACTCAAGAGGCAACTCAAGATGTAGTTGTAATAAGTAGTTTAACTTCTGCAAGTTTCATTTTTTTCCATATAGGGTCACAATGTGTGCAAGTGTGCATGAAAGTTGAGGTATGAAGTGCTCTTCACAAGCCTTTGAACGGGTTGTTTCACACTACACGACCATGAAGAGGTGAGCCAACTGAATTCAAGCTCACTAGTAAAGGGCAAGAAAGGTTCACAGAAGGGTTTATGGCCTGTCTGATTCTATATGGACCGTTTAGACTCTCTTGAACATGCATGTAAGTTTTCTTGTTCAAGTCATGATCACAAGCACTAATACGGGCCGTGGTGCTCTTCACGAGCCTTTTCACGACACGTTAGAGTTAAGTTAGCAGTGATGTTTCCCACCCAGCTCAAATCGATCCAAACCCATTTTTCTTTAATTAAAAGCTTCCAAATGCCAAAGGACCAGTTCTCCCCCCTATACTCAAATTAATAACGTCTTTTTGGCAAAGTAAGAGTTTTATAACATCTATATCAATAAATCAAGAGAATTTTAATCGCTAATTCAATTGCAAGAAACTTCTAAAGTCAAGCATTCTCCCCTTCTCTTTGCCCGAAATTTGATTTCCATTTCAAGTATGTCCTAAATCTCTACTTGATATAAGTTTTATCTTGCTAAAATCAAGTATAGGAACTAGTACTAATTGATCATCTCATGGTATTCTTGCATTGTTTTGATTTTTTTGGGTGTGTAAGTTGAGGGAAGGGTGTGAAAGTAGTAGATTATATGTGTAATTTGTGATGGGTTTGGTGAAATAAGAGGAAATCATGTTGTGGGATGGCTAAGAGGGTCGTTTTTGGGTGTTTTTTATTGATTAAGTTAACCAATGTGAGTTGTTAAAAATTCTGTCTCAAACCCTAACGTAAGTGTGAGTACACGATCGTTTTTATGGGCCCTGTACGCTTGCACGGGCCGTGAATCCCTTTATGAACAACACGTAGGAGGTCGATAAACACTGGACTGGTTCATGAGGGCTTAGACGGGACGTGGTACTTCCCATGGACCGTATAGAGCCCCGTAATAAAAAATTAATTTAAATACCAAAAATAATTTCTTTTCTTATTTCATTCTTTATTAATTGCGTGTCCCTTCCCAATGATAGATTGAGTGACGACACTCTTAAGGCAAGGCATCACTTTTTATAAATACACAGGGGAAGTGTGAGTACTCGTTATAGTATTCATTTGAATTACGTTGATTATAGATCGTTGTCTCTCAGGTATTAAAGCTAAACCAAGGCGCAAGACAACACAACTACACGTCTCACCCCTGCTTCTCCCTAACAAAGTTCTAGTGAGGAGGCACTTAGAAACCGTAGGTCCAGGTAAACACGGAGATAGAACAATACTCCCCCCGTGCTACGAGATCTCAGACTCCCAAGGCTACTGCGCAACACACTCCTTCCCAGTCTGAAGAGGAAGAGGATGGTGCTGGGAGTGAGAAGGGGTCTGATGATGATTCCTGGGCGTCGAATAATAGCCCACCGCCAGATGAGGGTACAAAAGAAGAGAGAGCCTGTCAGGACGATTGTGAGGCTAGTGACACCGATAACTTGTTAGTGCCGTTTGTTTGGTAGAGGGAGGCTGACCCAGTAATATAGAAACACCTCATTGATGTCTTTCGAAGGACTTGTTTTATTCCTAGATCAAGGGATATATTTGATAACGAAATACTGTCCAAGTCCAGCGGCGTTGGCGGGAGACCCATTGTCCCAGAGTGTAGAGTTGTGGAGGCTGACTTGTAGGCTTTTTCGAATATTTACAACTTGTTCAAACAACATAAATTTGAATGGATGACTAAAAATCCAGGAGAGTTTGAGCGACACTTGAAAAAAGAATCTTACTCCTCCTATGCTGCCTTACTGATGAACTTAGCACACACTGAATCATCCAAGAAGGGAAAGAAAACAACAACATCGAAATTGGGACCACTAGCTGAGGTGGTTGTTCGGGGTGAGAGGGTTGACATTTTAGAGACCACAATCAACATGTTTTTACATGGTCCAAATTAAACCGCACTTACTGTTGTAGGTCTATATGAGGGTAGCCACCATTCGATGACTAGT
This sequence comes from Solanum chiquidenum, assembly GCA_029582725.1. NCBI lineage: Eukaryota > Viridiplantae > Streptophyta > Magnoliopsida > Solanales > Solanaceae > Solanum > Solanum chiquidenum. The sequence goes on from JAJOOS010002212.1 coordinate 10,204, forward strand.
GAAACCGAGATGGAGAATCCAGTCTCCCGGGAGAGTATCATTGTAACACCTCGCTATTTGAAAGAACTAGAATTAGAAAGAAACCATTTTTGGAAAGAAGTAAAATCTGAAATTTCGCAAGTTAAACTAAGTATGAGTTTTAGGTCAACTTCAAACGACTATAACTCCTAGAACAGGATGATTTAGGTGGGCTAAAAGATATCGTAGGAAAGGCCTTTGAAATATATTTCTAACTCCACCAAGTTTTCTCAATTTCGAGTTCATATGAGGGAGATATGCTCATTTGAAGTCGAACTGTCTCGATAAGAAAAGTCAAAATTGGATTTTAGAAGGGTATTATGGTCTTTTCACTACCCAATTAAATAAATCCATTTTTAGTAAATTATTTGGGGTCTAAACTAAGTTAGTTCAATTTATACAATTAAGAATTTTGCTAGGGTTTTGAAAGAGGAGAAAAGTCAAGGTGTTCTTGGAGATTTCTTGCGGAATCGAGGTCATTTCGCCAAGGGTTAATCCCTAAAGAGGTATGTGAGACTTTCATAGCATTGGGTTGGTTCACCCACGCGCCAAACATGTTTATTTCAACGTGAATTCATCCAAAAAAATATTGAAAGTTTGATGTTCTTGATGTGTGTTCTTGAATTTGTCCGTTCTTGAATTGGGCTGAGATTGAGGAGTTCTTGAGATACTCGTGTCGATTTTTAGAGTTGCTTTGAGTTACATTCTTGTGTACATGTATTGGGTATATGAATCTAAAGGGAAATTGAGTAAAATAATCAAATTTAGGCTAATTGGGGTTAGAAAACAAAGAAGGAAAAAGTCAGGCAAATATGGGTACCAGGTCCGCGTCGCAGACCTGTTCCTAAGGACCTTAAATTTTTCTCTCCGCACCGCGGAGAGGTCGCAGATGTAATACCCCAGAAATTAGTAAGCTAAACTAGAGGGTTCTAGGGCGTTACGTGAAGGTTTTAGAGTTTGATATGAGGGTTAATATCATAAAATGGCTTCCCATATTTAGAACGAAGGTTTTGGGGTTAAACGTCAAGGTACGACACCCCAAGGACCAACCAAATGGAACCTTGAAGAGGACCCCAAAACAGTCCCGAAATCTGCCAAAAAGGCAGTGCACCCACGAGGGGACCTACGCCCCGTAGGCTGGTCCACACCTCGTGGGTCAAGGTCCCAATTTAAGGGAACCAGTACTCCACCCACGAAGGACCAGTATGGTCCGTAGACCCACCCACGGTCCGTGGGTCGGGGTCTCGTGGGTGGGGACAGTTTTAGGCTTAAGTTGTTTTTAGCTAGGGGCTTAGGGAATATTCTAGAATTAGTTAGTTATTAAGTAGGGTCATTTTATTAGTAATTATCCCACCTATATAAAGCTAATAGACCCGTAATTAGATAATTCCAAATCATTATTTCAGATTCACAAAAGAACACCAATTCCCTCCTAGAAATTCTGTCTTTAGAAAGTTAAGAAGAAGAAGATGAAGAGAAGAAAGCTAGGTCAAATTCCTCCATTGTTTCAAGCTTTTGTGAAGGCTTTGAATCAAGGTATGTTAACTGATTAATCTATGGATTCTTCCATCCATAGAGCCCTCGAGATTTCCCCCAAATTTGTGAAGATAAACCCCAATCTAAGCTAGGGTTTCTTCCTATTTTGTGGGTAGGGTTGAGTATGATTCCAATTGAGTGGATAGTACTTGTTTATGATTGATTTAGTATTTAATTATGTTTTTATGCCTATATTATGTGTTTTACATGGTTAACCCTAGTCTAATTGATGAAATTAAAGAATGTGGGTTTATGCCTTGTGAAGTGAAATTGAAGTCTTAGAGTTGATCTTCTAGAATTGATGTTATGTGTAGTAATTTTTCAAGATTAAAAGCAAGTAGACGTGAATTGAATTAGATTAAAGTATATATGAGTTATCTTGGCTAGTAAAGCTTAAAGTTGGACCTTTATGATGAGTTATGGCTAGAATTGCTTAAGAATGAAGCTTGTGACTATAATACTTTGTGATCTAGATATGAATGATGATAGTAAGAAGTAAAGCTTTGAGAGAAGGTCTTGTAGCCATGAATGTTGACTTCTGGAGTTGTGGAGGTAAAGTTGCTAAGATGAATTATGTATGTTAAGGCTTGAGAGTAAAATCTATATGAAGATAAAAAGGTAATGGTTAGAACTACGGTGGAAGACCTTTACTCACCTAATCTACCTCATGAATGTTGGAATGTATGACGTAATAGAGTCACATGAGTTAGGATGATTTCCATGTCTAGTGCTTGAACCCTAAGTGTGATGATCGAAAGTAAGTGTTTAACCTCAAGGAGGTGAAGTATGAGAGTATGCTTGTAGTAATTGAACTACTTGAATTATGATTTTATGCATGTCTAAAGTAGTCATTTTAGATGTGTTGATTTGATATTATCTTGGCCTTGAAAGGGAAAGATGTGATAGTATGCATTCTTTATGCAAGATTAGTACATGCTTAAGAATACTTTGAGAGTAAAGTGAATATGATATGATGTGAAAGGTTTGTCACATGTAGTGATTCTAAGGTTGGAAGACTAGTCTCACCTATTGAATCTAAGAGCTTTAGTATGAGTTATGTTGGATTGAGTGTCAAGACATTCTTCCATAATTATGAATTTAAGTCAAGACTTAATATGCACTCAATGGGAATTATGCTTAGCACCGAGTGGATATGAATATGAGATAAAAGCTTTTACCATAGTTCAGTCCAGCTTTCCAAATGGGTTCCTTCTACACTAGTTGAGTCTGGGTTCCCAAAATAGGTGTCTTATGAGATGGAAACCTTGTACCATAGTTGAGTCCGGGTTTCTAGTAGCAATCTCCTTATACCATAAACTATGTTCCCTCATTGGTTACTTAGCTATTGGATCCACCTAAGCTAAGAGTATGGTTCTACCTTCGGCAAGTAGGACAACCCCTTTTCGATGTGGGGTAGACACTTGATTCCATGTTTAGCTCACATGGTCTATGTTGGTTAAGGCTAATTCCCAAAACTAGAATTTGACTATGATTTATGAATTATAGTTACCCAAGAAGCCTTACTTAGCATGTATGGGATTATCGGATCTTATTCTTGCATGGCACAAGTGTACTTTGAAGGTATCTATGGTATGTTCCTTTATGTGATATGATGAGCTATTTTTTGACTTATGCTTATGATATGTGGTTAGATTGGATCATTTCTATAGTTGACTTCCATGATATGATTGACTTGAGGTGATAGTTCTCTTGTCTATATATAGTAAGCTAAGGATGAGACCAAAAGTTGGTAAGTATGGTTATGATGACCTAAGAGTAAATACTTAGTGTGAATGGGATTATGGGGTCTTATTCATACATTGCACAAGTATGCTTTAAGGTTACTTAAGAGATAGCTCTCTTATGATATGAAGGTCTAAGTAGTGACCATGTTAGGAGTATGTAGTATTTCCTATGTTATAGGATCATGCCTTTTGTTGACTTATGCTCATGTTATGCCTATGTTGGAGACTGCTTATGACTATGTTATTGTCCCTTATGGTTATTGTTTATGTTTCATGAAGTATCTATTATGAATATGCCATATGTCTCATGTGGACAAACCATTATGATATGCTCTTATGATGTTATGCTAGCTAACATATTTAGTACATTTTGTACTAACGCATACTCTTGCCTACATTATCATCAAATGTAGGGTTCGACGATTTTGAATTCCACTCTTGAAGCATAGGTTTCTAAGGAGCAAGGAGTTGAAGATTTGGTGAGTCCTCATAGCTTCGAGGACAAAGCCACTATTTCCTTTATGTCTTTTATTTTATGTTTTGGAGTATAGTATGGGCTATGTCCCAAGAGTTTATTCAAAGTAGTATTAGAAGGTTTGAGACAAAGTGTAGTAAGACTTACACTTTGCTTTTATAAAGACTTCGATTATATGGATAAAGTTTTAAAATTTTTCATACTTTTCTATTATCTTATGTTATGATATGCTAAGGGGTTGTATGAGACCCCTTTAAGGTCAAGTACACCATGTTACTTCTAGGGCGTACCCCTGGGTCGTAACAAACTTGGTAATCAGAGCACAAGGTTTAGAATGGTTCTAGGATTGTCTCAAACCACGTCTAGTAGAGTCTTGTTCATAAATGTGAAGCACGGATATTTATGAATAGGAGGCTATTGTATGTTTAGGAAACTTCACTTCTTCATTCTCTAAGTCGTACCATAGAGTTTAGTTCTATTAGGTCTTTCTCCTAATTTGTGCCCTATGGTTTTCAGGTTATGGCGGATACAAGGGCAAATGCTAGGAGGAATGAGGGAGACAATGTGGAGCAAGAGGTTCTCCAAGCTCCTCCTCAAGCTCCAATTGATCCTTCGGATACATCGAATGCGGAGTTTAGGTCTACTCTCCAATTGCTGGCTCAAGCCTTGACGGCGCAAGCCAATAGAGAGGTTGTAGCTCCGGAGAACCCAATCAGGGGGATGGATACTTCTAGAGTGAGGGAGTTTTTGAGGATGTACCCTCTAAAGTTTTATGGATCCAAGGCGGAAGAAAATCCTCAAGAGTTTGTAAATGAGGTCTCAAAGGTGTTAGACTTTATGAGAGTGACTCTGGTAGAGAAGGCGGAGTTAGCTTCTTGTCAACTCAAAGGGGTTGCACAAATATGGTATGATCAATGGGAAGAGACTAGATCAGTAGGAATGGTCCCCATAAAGTGGGAAGGGTTCAAGAGTGCTTTCCTAGATAGGTTCTTCCCTTTAGAAATGAGAGAATCTTTGGTGCTTGAGTCCATCAACCTTAGACAAGGTGATATGAGTGTTAAGGAATATTCATGGAGGTTCAGTATGTTCCAATTCTAGTGTCCAATCCTAAATCAGGAATGAGTAAGTTTGTGTCGGGATTGTCCGAGTTAGTGGTAAAAGAATATCGTATGGCCATGTTTGAGCATGATATGAATATCTATCGTCTTATAGTTTATGCTCATCAAATTGAGGAAGAGAAACTTGAAGAAAGGTCTAGGGAGAAAAAGAGGTTTAGGATTGATGATAACAACTCTTCTCTTGGAAGGTTCTCCGGATAAGGTCCTTCTAGGTTTCCCCCAAGATCTAGTGAAGAGAGGGTGTTTAACCCTAAACCTCAGAGAGGGAGGGATATGAAATCTTTGTTTCCAAAACCTACTTGTGCTAGGTATGGGAAGAGACATGAGGGTAGATATTTTGCCGGTATGGAGTGTTGTTATGGTTGTGGTGAGAGTGGACATAAGATGAGAGATTCCCCGGTGCTTAGGGCTGGGGAAGAGAGAGTAAGCAAATGAGATCCTATTCCCTATAAGCTAGAGGTGAACAAGAGGATCCTCTGAATGTTGCTCCCGGTATGTGTTTTGTGCTATATTATAATTTGGTGTTGTTTGGTCTTTTGTGACTTGATATAATAGGCGTTGAAGTTGTCTTTAGTAGGAATGGTGCTTAGAAAGTCTGTTTAGGCTTGATCCCAAGGGGGAGATGGTGTGCCTTGATGGCCAGGTCATTGTGTGTTTATGTGTTGCCATGATTTTCTTATATGATGCATGTTCATGAAAGCTTGTGATTTTAAAAAATAAATTAGTTTTCATGATATATTTCCTCAAGTTGTAGTTAATTGAGTATGAGTTGCAAATTTGATGTAACACCTCGGAAATTAGTAGGTTAAACTAAAGCCTAAACGTGAGGGTTAACGTCAAGGATTAAGGGAAAGGACTAAGGATTTTGGGTGAAGGCCATGGCAAGGGGCCAAGGTAGCCAAGAAACCACCTAGCCACTGCCCACCATGACCACGAGGATCTTGACGACCCGTGGCGGCCACCACGAGTAGTGGTACCACCCATGGTTGGTGAGGCAGTGTGCTCCCAAGGCTGCCAAGAAAAGGCTTCCCTTCACGAGCCACTTCAGGGCTCGTGGTGAAGACCACGGACCGTGGGAAGGCTCGTGAGGTTGCCTTAGCCTCATGGGAGGCTTGCCAAGTTGGAGAGGCTACTGGTCAAGGGACCACGGGCACCACCACGAGCCGTGGTGACCTTGATGAGCCGTGAACTTGGGCGTGGTCCCTGATAAGAGGCTGCCTAGTTGAGGGTGTTTTGGTAAATTCCAAATTAGTTAGTTATTTAATGGGGTTGATTTATATTTTTTTATTTCACATATATAAATGATTTTAAGTCATAAACCACCTCATTTACTTCATTAACCCCCAAGACCCAAATTAAAACCAAAAGTTTATCTTCCTCACAATATTTCTCTCTATAAAACTCAAAGAAGAAGAAGAGTAGAATTGGAGCTAGGGTTTGGAGAATTCAATGCTTCTTCCTCAAATTCTTTAAATATTCCTTATTAAGGTATGGTGGCGTTTCATCTATGGGTAGCTTTCACCCATAGAGTCCCTTCAAAACAAGATTTCAAAGCTTTCAATTTTCCCCAAAAGCTAGGGTTTTACTCTAAGTCATGGGTTCTTTTGTAAAACATTTTCAATGGTTGATTTATGATGGATTATGATTGACTTGATGGTTAATTGTTTATTTATGATGAAATCCACCCAAGAACCCATGAATTCCCTATATTACTAAATTATGACTTCATGATGTGGGTTGATTAATTATAGAAGAATGTGAATATATTATGTCTATATTAATTGAGTTTATTAAATCATGATATTCTCCTTATTTAATGTAGATATTCTAGATGTTTGGGTTGAATGTAATTCATGATCCTTTAAGGGTAAATTATGAGGGTTTTTACATTTTTATGAGAATTGGGTATGAGCTTATGATTCACTTAGAAAGTGAAGATCCTATGATTATGGTCTAATTGTGGTATTGTTGAAAGATCATTCTCCCCATACCGTTACACATGAGTATGGATGAAATGTCTATGACTATGATAATTTTGTTGTGTTGATTGAAAGGCTATTCTCAATTATACACTTGTGAATGATGATTATATGTTGTGAAGGGTCTTCTCATTGATTGATATACCTTGAATTGGTAGGCTTAGGTCATCCTATTCATGTGTGTAATAATGAACCATGAATCGATAGGCCAATGGCATTCCTTTCATAAATGACTAATGAAGTACTCTAAGGCTTTGTTTTGAATCGATAGGCCAATGGTATTTCTTTCATAATCAGTCATTGAAATATTGTAATGATGAACATTGAATCGATAGGCAAATGGCATTTTTTTCACAAGGATTCAATGATCTATCTTAATAATGAACCTTAAATCGATAGGCCAATGACATTCCTTTCATGTGTAATAATGTATCTTGTGTCGATAGGCCAATGGCATTACTATCATGTGTTATAATGTTAAAAGAGAACGAGCTACTCTATGGGAATTTAATGCTTATCACCGAGTGGATATTGTGGGGTGTAAGCTCTCCCTATGTTAGGCTGGGTTTCTAGTAACAACCTCCCTATCCCGTAACTATGTTCCCACATATGATATTATCTAGTGGATCCACCTAAGATAAAATACCGGTTCTACCTTAGGCAAGCAGACCAACCCTTGCAGTTTGGGATAGACAACGAATTCCATGATTTTCTCACATGGTCTATGTTAGTTAGGGCTTATTCCCATCATGTGAGTTATGTGCTATGGTTACTAAAGAGGTTCTATGAAGCATGAGTGATAGTATGGGATGTCATTCATGCATTGCACGAGTAGGCTTTGAGAGTGGTTATGGTGTGTTCCTCGAATGTCATAATGTCTAATGAAATGGATATACTTATAATAATGCTATTGAGAATATTGACATGAAGGCTAAATGAAATGATGAATGCTTAACTTGTATTAATGTTATGAGTTGCTTTCCTTGATATGACTTATTGAATGTGAATGTTCCTTGTCTATGGTGACCTCAAAGGGATACTTAGTGTAAATGGTATTATGGAATGCCATTCTTACATTGCACAAGTATAACTTAGGGTTACCTAAGAGATGGTTCTATTATGTTATAATGGTTTGCATGATGAATATGCTTGTAAGTTATGCCTTATTACTAAAGTTCAAGATGTTTCTCAAACTTGGTATATAGCATGGTTTCCAACTAAAATGTCCTTTTTAGCATGATTTTTGCATGGCTATCATACTTAGTGCATTTTTGTACTAACCCATATTTCTTCTACATTTTTCTACAAAGTGTAGGTTCCGGTTCTTAATGTGATTTCTTTGAATTCAAGCTTGGATTGACTATTCTCCTAGCTTGTGGTGAGTACTCAAGATTCGAGGACATATGAGTCTTTAGTAGTTTCTTTCATGTCATTTTATGTTTCGGACTATATTGAAGGGATGTGACCATATTATTGATACTCAATTATATTAGATGGCTAAATGAGACAAGTAGACTTCCTCTTTGCTTTTAAATAAAGACTTCAATTGTATGGATAAAAGTTTTAAATTCCACACCATTTTCTTATGTCTTATGTCATGATATGCTATGAGGCTTGTATGAGGCTCTTCGGAGTCTTGTACACTGTGTCAGATATGGGGTGTAGGCTCAGATCGTGACAAACATGGTGTCAGAGCACAAGATTTGGGGATGGTTTTAGGATGATGTCTCATAAGCCACATCGATTAGAGTCTTGTTCATGAGTGTGAAGTGCGCCACATTTATGAATAAGAGTCTATAAGATGTTAGGAAGCTACATTTCTTTCATTTCTCTTATGTCGTGCCATATAGTTTAACTCTATAAAGTCTCTCTTCTAATCCATCTTTTGTGTCTTCAGGATATGAATACATGAAGGGCTAATGCAAGGAGAGTGGAGGATAACAATGTCAATGAAGAATCTCCTCAAGGGAACCAAGCTCCTCATGGTAATCAAGCTTCGATTAATCCTCCGGCTATGACATATGTGGAAATTAGGTCGAATTTTCTAACATTGACTCAAGCTATGACGACCCAAGTCAATAGAGATGTTGAGACTCATGTGAACCCTAATTTGAATTCCACGGCTTCTAGATTGAGAGATTTCACAAGAATGAATCCTACCGTATTTCTTGGTTCCAAAGTGGGAGAGGATCCTCAAGAATTTGTGGATGAGGTTTACAGAGTAGTTTATTCTATGAGGGTGACTTCGGTAGAAAAAGCGGAGCTAGCCGCTTACCAATTGAAGGATGTGGCTCAAGTTTGGTATACTCAATGGAAGAGAAATAGGCCGGTAGGAGCGGGTCTTATAGATTGGGAGGTGTTTAAGAAAGCATTTATTGATAGGTTATTTCTCCGTGAGTTGAAGGAAGCCAAGGTAGAGGAATTCATTAACCTTAGGCAAGGTAGCATAAGTGTTCAAGAGTATGCCTTGAAATTTATCCAACTATCCAAGTATCCTCCATCTATGGTGGTGGAGCTGAGGGATGATATGAGTATATTTGTGACGGGTGTGTTTGACTTAGTTGAAGAAGAATGCCGTACGACAATGATCCATGATGATATGAATATATCCAGGCTTATGGTGTTCGCTCAATAAATGGAGGAGTCAAAAATCAAGAAAAAGAATATGAAGATGAAAAGAGCTAGGTCCGATGAACAAGGTCAACCAAGGTTCAAAAATAGTTCTTCCAACCAAGATTCTTCAAACACTCCTAGGGTTAACCAAGAGAAAGGTAGTGGGTCTCTATTTTCTAAGCCTACTTGCACCAAATGTGGAAAGAAGCACTATGGGAAGTACCTAGCCGGTACAGATGGTTGCTATGGTTATGGAAAAAATGATAATCAAGTGAAACATTGCCCTACACTGACGACAAAAGGAAGAGAGACCAAGCAAGCTTCTCTTAGTGGTCCGGATCCCAATGCTCCAAAGCATGGTCGTTTCTATGCACTCCGGACTAGAGAGGACAAATGAGCCCTTCCGGATGAAGGTATCGGTATGTTGATAATTCCTTATAGATGTAAATATTTTATTAAGGTCCCTATGCTATTTGTTATATTTTCATGTTAACCTTGGTAGGGGTTTGCTCCAAGGGGGAGATGGTATGCTTAGAAAGCAAATTTTATTGAGAGTTCCGATATCCTTATCACTTTGTTCTATTCCTATTAAAGATTGAGACTAAGAGTTCCTTGTGGCTTGTTTCATGTGTGATTTATGTGTTTTCATGATCTCCTTATGTTATGCATGTTCTTGATTGAATTCATGTTTAATGAGAAAATGAGTTTTCATGAGTTATGTGTTCCTCATGTTGTAGTGCATTTAGTATGAATTGTCGATGTGCTTCATGAGATGAATCATTGAACATAATTTATTGTGCTTTTGAGAGTAATTGCATAATTGGCTTTATGATATTATGATGAGCATGATTTGAGTTGGAGAAGGTAGTTCCTCCAATGAATTTGTGAAATGTTGAAGTTCTCATGTATAATGGGTTGATAGATGTAGTTCCTACTTCCTTGTGTTGCATTGAGTATGTTAAGATGGAGTTGATGTTTCCTCCTTTGAATTGTGCATTATTTTGATGTTGCATGCATGATGGGTTGCTAGTTTTGAGTCTTTAATTGCGTAAGGTGTCAAGATCATCATTCGTGGACGAATGTTCCCAAGGGGGAGATAATGTAACACCTCACAAATTAGTAGGTTAAACTAGAGCCTAAACGCGAGGGTTAACGTCAAGGGTTAAGGGCAAGGGCTAAGGTTTTTGGGTGAAGGCCATGACAAGGGTCCAAGGCTGCCAAGAAAGCACCTAGCCACTTACCACCATGACCACGAGGGTCTTCAAAACCCGTGGTGGCCACCACGAGTCGTGGTGCCACCCATGGTTGGTGAGGTAGTGTGTTCCCAAGGCTGCCAAGAAAAGGCTTCCCTTCACGAGCCACTTCACGGCTCGTAATGAAGACCACAGACCGTGGGAAGGCTCGTGAGGTTGCCTTAGCCTCATGGGAGGCTTGCCAAGTTGGAGAGGCTACTGGTCAAGGGACCACGGACACCACCACGAGCCGTGGTGCCCTTGACGAGCTGTGAACTTGGGCGTGGTCCTTGGGAAGGGGCTGCCTAGTCGAGGGTCTTTAGGTAAATTCCAAATTAGTTAGTTATTTAATGGGGTCGATCTATATTGTTATATTTCACATATATAAAAGATTTTAAGTCATAAACCACCTCATTTACTTCATTAACCCCCAAGACCCAAATTATAATCAAAAGTTCATCTTCCTCATATTATTTCTCTCTAAAAGTCAAAGAAGAAGAAGAGTTGAATTGGAGCTAGGGTTTGGAGAATTCAAGGCTTCTTCCTCAAATTATTTGAATATTCCTTATTAAGGTATGGTGGCATTTCATCTATGGGTAGCTTTCACCCATAGAGTCCCTTCAAAACTAGATTTCAAAGATTTTAATTTTCCCCAAAAGTTAGGGTTTCACTCTAAGTCATGGGTTCTTTTGTAAAACGTTTTCAATGGTTGATTTATGATGGATTATGATTGAATTGATGGTTAATTCTTGATTTATGATGAAATCCCCCAAGAACCCATGAATTCCCTATATTACTAAATTGTTACTTCATGAAGTGGGTTGATTGATTATAGAAGCATGTGAATAGATTATGTTTATATTGATTGAGTTTATTAAATCATGAAATTCTCCTTATTTAATGTAGAAATTCTAGATGTTTGGGTTGAATGTGATTCACGGTCCTTGAAGGGCAAATTATGAGGGTTTGTACATGTTTATGAGAATTGGGTATGAACTTATGATTCACTTAGAAAGTGAAGATCCTATGACTATGGTCTAATTGTGGTATTTTTGAAAGATCATTCTCCCCATACCCTTACACATGACTATGCATGAAATGTCTATGACTATGATAATTTTGTTGTGTTGATTGAAAGGCCATTCTCAATTATACACTTGTGAATGATGATTATATGTTGTGAAGGGTCTTCTCATTGATTGATATAACTTGAATTGGTAGGCTTAGGTCATCCTATTCATGTGTGTAATAATGAACCATGAATCGATAGGCCAATGGCATTCCTTTCATAAATGACTAATGAAGTACTCTAAGGCTTTGTTTTGAATCGATAGGCCAATGGTATTCCTTTAATAATCAGTCAATGAACTATCGTAATGATGAACGTTGAATCGATAGGCCAATTGCATTCTTTTCATGAGGATTCAATGATCTATCCTAATAATGAACCTTAAATCGATAGACCAATGACATTTCTTTCATGTGTAATAATGTATCTTGTGTCGATAGGCCAAGGGCATTACTATCATGTGTTATAATGTTAAAAAAGAATGAGCTACTCTATGGGAATTTAATGCTTATCACCGAGTGGATATTGTGGGGTGTAAGCTCTCCCTATGTTAGGCCGGGTTTCTAGTAACAACCTCCCTATCCCGTAACTATGTTTCCACATAGGATATTAGCTAGTGGATCCACCTAAGCTAAATTACGGGTTCTACCTTAGGCAAGTAGACCAACCATTACAGTGTGAGATAAACATTGGATTCCATGATTTGCTCACATGGTCTATGTCGGTTAGGGCTTATTCCCATCATGTGAGTTATGTTCTATGGTTACTCAAGAGGTTCTATGAAGTATGGGTGGTAGTATGGGATGTCATTCATGCATTGCACGAGTAGGCTTTGAGAGTGGTTATGGTGTGTTCCTCGAATGTCATAATGTCTAATGAAATAAATATGCTTATAATGATGCTATTGAGAATATTGACATGAAGGCTAAATGAAATGATGAATGCTTAACTTGTATTAATGTTATGAGTTGCTTTCCTTGATACGACTTATTAAATATGAATGTTCCTTGTCTATGGTGGTCTCAAAGGGATACTTAGTGTGAATGGTATTATGGGATGCCATTCATATAATGCACAAGTATAACTTAGGGTTACCTAAGAGATGGTTCTATTATGCTATAATGGTTTGCATGATGAATATGCTTGTGAGTTATGCCTTATTACTAAAGTTCAAGATGTTTCTCAAAGTTGACATATAGCATGGTGTCTAACTAAAATGTACTTTTTAGCATGATTTTTGCATGGCTATCATACTTAGTACATTTTTGTACTAACCCATATTTCTTCTACATTTTTCTACAAAGTGTAGGTTCCGGTTCTTAAGGTGATTTCTTTGGATTCAAGCTTGGATTGACTATTCTCCTAGCTTGTGGTGAGTCCTCAAGATTCGAGGATATATGAGTCTTTAGTAGTTTCTTTCATGTCATTTTATGTTTCGGACTATGTTGAAGGGTTGTGACCCTATTATTGATACTCGATTGTATTAGATGGCTAAATGAGACAAATAGAGTTCCGCTTTGCTTTTACATAAAGACTTCGATTGTATGGATAAAAGTTTTAAATTCCACACCATTTTCTTATGTATTATGTCATGATATGCTATGAGGCTTGTATGAGGCTCTTTGGAGTCTTGTACGCCGTGTCACGTCCGGGGTGTAGGCTCGGGTCGTGACATTTGACTTCATAAGATGAGTTGGTGAACATGCTTTAGCACGATTTTGAGAGATATTGCATAGGTGCTCCGTGATAGTGTGTTGAGCATGGTTTTAGTTGGAGAAGGTAATTCTTTCTATGAATATGTGCAATATTGAGATTCATGCATTTTGGGTTGTTAGATGTAGTTCTTAATTCCTTGTGTTGCATTGAGTATGTTGAGATGGAGTTGAAGTTTCCTCCTTTGAATTATGCATTATTTTGATGTTGCATGCGTGATGGGCTTCTAGTCTAGAGTTGTTTCCTTTAAGAGGTGTTTAGAATCGTCATTCGAGGACGAATGATTCCAAGGGGGAGATATTGTAACACCTCAGAAATTTGTAAGCTAAACTAGAGGGTTCTAGGGTGTTACGTGAAGGTTTTAGAGTTTGACATGAGGGTTAATATTGTAAAATGACTTACCGTATTTAGAATGAAGGTTTTAGCGGTTAAACGTCAAGGTACGACTCCCCAAGGACCAACCAAAGGGGTCCTTGATAAGGACCCCAAAACAGTCCCTAAATCTGCCAAAAAGGCAGTGCACCCATGAGGGGACCTACGCCCCGTAGGCTAGTCCACACCTCCTGGGTCAATGTACCAATTTAAGTGCTCTAGTACTCCACCCATGAAGGACCAGTATGGTCCGTAGACCCACCCACGGTCCGTGGGTCAGGGTCTCGTGGGTGGGGACAATTTTGGGCTTAAGTTGTTTTACGTTAAGGGCTTAGGGAATATTCTAGAATTAGTTAGTTATTAAGTAGGGTCATTTTATTAGTAATTATCCCACCTATATAAAGCTAATAGACCCTTAATTAGATGATTCCAAATCATTATTTTGGATTCACAAAAGAACCCAATTCCCTCCAAGAAATTCTCTCTAGAAAGTGAAAAAGAAGAAGAAGAAGAAGAGAAGAAAGCTAGGTCAAATTCCTCCATTGTTTCAAGATTTTGTGAAGGATTTGAATCAAGGTATGTTAGCTTATTCATCTATGGATTCTTCCATCTATAGAGCCCCCTAGATTTCCCCCAAATTTGTGAAGATAAACCCCAATCTATGCTAGGGTTTCTTCCTATTTTGTGGGTAGGGTTGAGTATGATTCCAATTGAGTGGATAGTACTTGTTTATGATTGATTTAGTATTTAATTATGTTATTATGCCTATATTATGTGTTTTACATGGTTAACCCTAGTCTAATTGATGAAATTAAAGAATGTGGGTTTATGCCTTGTGAAGTGAAATTGAAGTCTTAGAGTTGATCTTCTAGAATTGATGTTATGTGTAGTAATTTTTCAAGATTAAAAGCAAGTAGACGTGAATTGAATTAGATTAAAGTATATATGAGTTATCTGGCTAGTAAAGCTTAAAGTTGGACCTTTATGATGAGTTATGGCTAGAATTGCTTAAGAATGAAGCTTGTGACTATAATACTTTGTGATCTAGATATG